>CM053031.1:273506414-273563160 GCA_028564925.1 Lithobates sylvaticus
TAGGCACTGGTGCTGGTGCCACAACACTGCAACCCCTCACAGATACTGTACTCTTAGCACAGCAATGAGACCTGTTGCAAAGCATTGCCTAAAAATTGTAATTACACGCCCCAACAGGGGCTGAAAAATTGTGCCTTAGGCACTGGTGCTGGTGCCACAACACTGCAACCCCTCACAGATACTGTACTTGGAGCACAGCAGTCACACATGTTGCGAAGCATTTTTTTTAAAAAATTGTAAGTACAACGCCCCTGTTATACAGGGGCTGAAAAATTGTGCCTTAGGCACTGGTGTGGTGGCATGGATCATTGAGGAGGAGGAAGAGGATAGTCAGTGAACATAACAGGACAGTCACTCAGCATCAGCATAGGCAGTCTTGAAGGGATGTGACATTATAAATTATTCCGTTATATCCGCTTCAGGTGCCTGGTAGCTGGTGGTGATCCAAGACTGATTCATTTTTATGAAGGTCAGTCGCTCAACCGAGTCGGTGGACAGGCGCAATCTATGATCGGTGACAAATCCTCCAGCAGCACTGAATGTGCGTTCGGAAAGAACGCTGGAGGCAGGACAGGCCAGTAGCTCAATTGCATACTGTGCAAGCTCTGGCCAGTGATCCATCCTCAGGACCCAGTAAGCCAGAGGATTTTCGGTGGGAAAGGTGTCCAAGTCTGACCTTGCCCCTAGGTATTCCTGCACCATGTATATCAGACGCTGGCGATGGTTGCTGGAACCGATCATACCTTGGGGCTGCGGACTAAAAAATTGTCTGAACGCATCGGTCAGACGTCCACCTTCCCCACCGCTCCTTCTGCTACTGACCGAAGCCTCAGCAACTCGTCGTCCAGGACCAGGAGTTTGTAACCTCCCAGTTTCTGGGAACGCGTTGCACAGACCTTTCTGCAAGGCCTCCCTGAGATGTCTCATCCTCTGCTCCCTCTGCGACGGCAAGATAAGGTCCGCAACCTTACCCTTGTACCGTGGATCAAGGAGAGTGGCCAGCCAGTAATGGTCCCTCTCCTTGATCCGAAGAACACGAGGATCCTTCCGCAGGCTTTGCAGGATCAGGGAGCCCATGCAGCGTAGGTTAGCTGAGGCATTCGGTCCGGAGTCTTCTGGGTCACTGAGGATGACATGATCGCCAGCCACCTCCTCCCAGCCACGTACAAGTCCACTGGTTTGTTGGGACTGTACATCATCCCTAAAAGACTGCTGCTGCTGATGCTGAGTGCCAGGCTCCACCTCCATGCTCACACAATCCTCCTCCTCCTCCTCCTCCTCCCTCATCCTCTTCCTGTGTGATGGGTGGGACAGAAGGAACACTGTCCGGATAAAGGGGGCCTTGAGAGGCAAGGAAGTCCTCCTCTTCCTGCCTCTGTTCTGCCTCAAGTGCCCTGTCCATTATCCCACGCAGCGTATGCTCCAACAGGTGGACAAGAGGTACAGTGTCACTGATGCATGCACTGTCACTGCTCACCATCCTCGTGGCCTCCTCAAATGGTGAGAGGACAGTGCATGCATCCCTGATCATGCTCCACTGGCGTGGGGAAAAAAAGCCAAGCTCCCCTGACCCTGTCCTGGTGCCGTAGTCGCAAAGGTACTCATTGATGGCCCTCTGCTGCGTGTGCAGTCGCTGCAGCATGGCCAACGTTGAGTTCCACCTGGTGGGCATGTCACATATTAGGCGGTTCTTGGGCAGGTTCAGCTCCTTTTGCAGCTCAGTCAGCCGAGCACTGGCATTATAAGATCGGCGGAAATGCACACAGACTTTCCTGGCCTGCCTCAGGACATCCTGTAAGCCTGGGAACCTGCCCAAGAACCGCTGCACCACCAGGTTGAGGACGTGAGCCATACAGGGCACATGGGTGAGCTGCCCCTGTCGCAGGGCGGAGAGGAGGTTGGTGCCATTGTCAGAAACGACCATTCCTGGCTTAAGCTGGCGTGGCGTCAACCACCTCTCGGCCTGCCCCTGCAGAGCTGCCAGAACCTCTGGCCCAGTGTGGCTCCTGTCCCCCAAACACACCAGCGCAAGCACGGCATGGCATCTTTTTGCCTGCGTACTTGCGTAGCCCCTTGTACGCCTACGGAGCACCGCTGGTTCCGAGGACAGAGCACTGGAGGAAGAAGAAGAGGAGGGGGTGGAGGAGAGAGGTGTGTCACAACCAGTAGCAGTAGTAGCATTTTGGAGGCGTGGTGGCGGAACAACCTCCAACACTACTGCACCTTGTCCTGCATCCCTCCCAGCTGCCAATAGAGTGACCCAATGGGCCGTGAAAGAAAGATAACGTCCCTGTCCATGCCTGCTGGACCATGAGTCAGCGGTAATATGCACCTTACCGCTGACCGCCCTGTCCAGCGAGGCATGGACATTGCCTTCCACATGCCGGTAGAGAGACGGAATCGCCTTCCGTGAGAAAAAGTGGCGTTTGGGAACCTGCCACTGAGGAACCGCACATTGAACAAACTCACGGAAGGGGGCCGAGTCTACCAACTGAAAAGGCAGCAGTTGAAGTGCTAGCAATTTAGCCAAGCTAGCATTCAACCGCTGGGCATGTGGATGGCTGGGAGTGTACTTCTTTCGACGGTCCAGCAGCTGGGGCAGGGAAATTTGCCTGCTACAATCGGACGTCGGTGTACTGCAAGTACTTGGTTGTGACACACCTAATTCTACACCTTCAGTCCTCTCAGAGCAGCTTTCAGAGAGGACTGAAGATGTAGTGGGGATGGAGATCCCAGCTGATGAGGAGCAAGGAGAGGTCCGCTTTGTTCTTTGGTGTGGGTCTTTTATGTGTGCTTGCCAACGAGCTGCATGGCAGGTCGACATATGTCTGCTCATGCTTGTGGTGCCCAAGCGGCTGATGTTTTGGCCACGCGAGATACGCTTGAGACAAATATTGCAAATAGCAGTGGTGCGATCTGATGCACTCGTCTCAAAAAAGGCCCACACCAAAGAACTTTTCTGATAACGTGCAGAGGCAGCGCCCTGCACAGGCGGAGCTCTGCGGTGTGGTACAGTTGCTGTGCTGGCCTCTAGCTGGCCTCCAGGGGGCATCCTGCCTCGTTGGACATGTGACGCCGCATCCTCCTCCTCCTCGTCCTCCTCCTCATCCTCTCTCCCTTCAGGCACCCACGTGGAGTCAGTGACCTCATCATCCCCTCCCTCTTCACCACTAGAGCAAACCTGGCAGTAAGCTGCAGCTGGTGGAACAGTACTGCCAGATTGCTGTCCTTCAGCATCCCCTCTCTCTGCGCGCACACTACTGACTTCCTCAAGCTGGGTATCATCATCCGAGCCTTCGAATCGTTGGGCATCCTCCTGGAGCATGTACCCAACACTGTGCTCAAAGAGTTCGGGGGACTCCTCAGGAGGACATGGTGGGTCTAGGGAAGGGGTGGCTGATGATGCCATTGAGTACGCGTTGGCAGCTGCTCTGCCAGTACCCTGAGCCTGGGTGAGAGAGGATGAGGAGGATGAGGAGGGCTTGGTCATCCATTCTACCAAGCCTTCAGCATGATGCGGCTCCACATGTCCAGCTGCCGAAAACAAAGACAAGCGTGTCCCATGGCCACGTGCTGATGACGATGCACGACCACGTCCACGGCCAGCACTGTTGTCTCTAGAAACAGAGCCTGCCTGCCCTGTGTTCTTGCCTCTGCACGCTCTGCCTCTCCTTGGCGGTCTTCCAGCCATTGTAGTCGGTAGTGTATATAGTATAAAAAATAGAGCTCCTATGTGTGCTCACAACACACTGTAGGTCCTATGGGTGCTGACACTAACACACTATAAGGTACTATGTGTGCTGCTGACAAGAAAAATATAGGAGCTCTGTTTGATGCCACTAACACACTAGAAGTCCTATGGGTGCTGCTGAGAAGAAAATATAGGAGCTCTGTGTGATGCCACTAACACACTAGAAGTCCTATGGGTGCTTCTGGGAAGAAAATATAGGAGCTCTGTGTGATGCCACTAACACACTAGAAGTCCTGTGGGTGCTGCTGAGAAGAAAATATAGGAGCTCTGTGTGATGCCACTAACACACTAGAAGTCCTATGGGTGCTTCTGGGAAGAAAATATAGGAGCTCTGTGTGATGCCACTAACACACTAGAAGTCCTATGGGTGCTTCTGGAAGAAAATATAGGAGCTCTGTGTGATGCCACTAACACACTAGAAGTCCTATGGGTGCTGCTGAAGAAGAAAATATAGGAGCTCTGTGTGATGCCACTAACACACTAGAAGTCCTATGGGTGCTTCTGCGAAGAAAATATAGGAGCTCTGTGTGATGCCACTAACACACTAGAAGTCCTATGGGTGCTTCTGGGAAGAAAATATAGGAGCTCTGTGTGATGCCACTAACACACTAGAAGTCCTATGGGTGCTTCTGGGAAGAAAATATAGGAGCTCTGTGTGATGCCACTAACACACTAGAAGTCCTATGGGTGCTTCTGGGAAGAAAATATAGGAGCTCTGTGTGATGCCACTAACACACTAGAAGTCCTATGGGTGCTTCTGGGAAGAAAATATAGGAGCTCTGTGTGATGCCACTAACACACTAGAAGTCCTATGGGTGCTGCTGGAAGAAAATATAGGAGCTCTGTGTGATGCCACTAACACACTAGAAGTCCTATGGGTGCTTCTGGGAAGAAAATATAGGAGCTCTGTGTGATGCCACTAACACACTAGAAGTCCTATGGGTGCTTCTGGAAAGAAAATATAGGAGCTCTGTGTGATGCCACTAACACACTAGAAGTCCTATGGGTGCTTCTGGGAAGAAAATATAGGAGCTCTGTGTGATGCCACTAACACACTAGAAGTCCTATGGGTGCTTCTGGGAAGAAAATATAGGAGCTCTGTGTGATGCCACTAACACACTAGAAGTCCTATGGGTGCTTCTGGGAAGAAAATATAGGAGCTCTGTGTGATGCCACTAACACACTAGAAGTCCTATGGGTGCTTCTGGAAGAAAATATAGGAGCTCTGTGTGATGCCACTAACACACTAGAAGTCCTATGGGTGCTGCTGAAGAAAATATAGGAGCTCTGTGTGATGCCACTAACACACTAGAAGTCCTATGGGTGCTTCTGGGAAGAAAATATAGGAGCTCTGTGTGATGCCACTAACACACTAGAAGTCCTATGGGTGCTTCTGGGAAGAAAATATAGGAGCTCTGTGTGATGCCACTAACACACTAGAAGTCCTATGGGTGCTTCTGGGAAGAAAATATAGGAGCTCTGTGTGATGCCACTAACACACTAGAAGTCCTATGGGTGCTTCTGGGAAAAAATATAGGAGCTCTGTGTGATGCCACTAACACACAATTGAAGTCCTATGGGTGCTTCTGGGAAGAAAATATAGGAGCTCTGTGTGATGCCACTAACACACTAGAAGTCCTATGGGTGCTTCTGGGAAGAAAATATAGGAGCTCTGTGTGATGCCACTAACACACTAGAAGTCCTATGGGTGCGTCTGGGAAGAAAATATAGGAGCTCTGTGTGATGCCACTAACACACTAGAAGTCCTATGGGTGCTTCTGGGAAGAAAATATAGGAGCTCTGTGTGATGCCACTAACACACTAGAAGTCCTATGGGTGCTTCTGGGAAGAAAATATAGGAGCTCTGTGTGATGCCACTAACACACTAGAAGACCTATGGGTGCTTCTGGGAAGAAAATATAGGAGCTCTGGGTGATGCCACTAACACACTAGAAGTCCTATGGGTGCTTCTGGGAAGAAAATATAGGAGCTCTGTGTGATGCCACTAACACACTAGAAGTCCTATGGGTGCTGCTGGGAAGAAAATATAGGAGCTCTGTGTGATGCCACTAACACACTAGAAGTCCTATGGGTGCTTCTGGAAGAAAATATAGGAGCTCTGTGTGATGCCACTAACACACTAGAAGTCCTATGGGTGCTTCTGGAAGAAAATATAGGAGCTCTGTGTGATGCCACTACCACACTAGAAGTCCTATGGGTGCTTCTGGAAGAAAATATGGGAGCTCTGTGTGATGCCACTAACACACTAGAAGTCCTATGGGTGCTTCTGGGAAGAAACTATAGGAGCTCTGTGTGATGCCACTAACACACTAGAAGTCCTATGGGTGCTTCTGGGAAGAAAATATAGGAGCTCTGTGTGATGCCACTAACACACAAGAAGTCCTATGGGTGCTTCTGGGAAGAAAATATAGGAGCTCTGTGTGATGCCACTAACACACTAGAAGTCCTATGGGTGCTTCTGGGAAGAAAATATGGGAGCTCTGTGTGATGCCACTAACACACTAGAAGTCCTATGGGTGCTTCTGGGAAGAAAATATGGAGCTCTGTGTGATGCCACTAACACACTAGAAGTCCTATGGGTGCTTCTGGGAAGAAAATATGGGAGCTCTGTGTGATGCCACTAACACACTAGAAGTCCTATGGGTGCTTCTGGGAAGAAAATATAGGAGCTCTGTGTGATGCCACTAACACACTAGAAGTCCTATGGGTGCTTCTGGGAAGAAAATATAGGAGCTCTGTGTGATGCCACTAACACACTAGAAGTCCTATGGGTGCTTCTGGGAAGAAAATATAGGAGCTCTGTGTGATGCCACTAACACACTAGAAGTCCTATGGGTGCTTCTGGGAAGAAAATATAGGAGCTCTGTGTGATGCCACTAACACACTAGAAGTCCTATGGGTGCTTCTGGGAAGAAAATATAGGAGCTCTGTGTGATGCCACTAACACACTAGAAGTCCTATGGGTGCTTCTGGGAAGAAAATATAGGAGCTCTGTGTGATGCCACTAACACACTAGAAGTCCTATGGGTGCTTCTGGGAAGAAAATATAGGAGCTCTGTGTGATGCCACTAACACACTAGAAGTCCTATGGGTGCTTCTGGGAAGAAAATATAGGGAGCTCTGTGTGATGCCACTAACACACTAGAAGTCCTATGGGTGCTTCTGGGAAGAAAATATAGGAGCTCTGTGTGATGCCACTAACACACTAGAAGTCCTATGGGTGCTTCTGGAAGAAAATATAGGAGCTCTGTGTGATGCCACTAACACACTAGAAGTCCTATGGGTGCTTCTGAGAAGAAAATATAGGAGCTCTGTGTGATGCCACTAACACACTAGAAGTCCTATGGGTGCTTCTGGGAAGAAAATATAGGAGCTCTGTGTGATGCCACTAACACACTAGAAGTCCTATGGGTGCTTCTGAGAAGAAAATATAGGAGCTCTGTGTGATGCCACTAACACACTAGAAGTCCTATGGGTGCTTCTGGGAAGAAAATATAGGAGCTCTGTGTGATGCCACTAACACACTAGAAGTCCTATGGGTGCTTCTGGGAAGAAAATATAGGAGCTCTGTGTGATGCCACTAACACACTAGAAGTCCTATGGGTGCTTCTGGGAAGAAAATATAGGAGCTCTGTGTGATGCCACTAACACACTAGAAGTCCTATGGGTGCTTCTGGGAAGAAAATATAGGAGCTCTGTGTGATGCCACTAACACACTAGAAGTCCTATGGGTGCTTCTGGAAGAAAATATAGGAGCTCTGTGTGATGCCACTAACACACTAGAAGTCCTATGGGTGCTTCTGGGAAGAAAATATAGGAGCTCTGTGTGATGCCACTAACACACTAGAAGTCCTATGGGTGCTTCTGGGAAGAAAATATAGGAGCTCTGTGTGATGCCACTAACACACTAGAAGTCCTATGGGTGCTTCTGGGAAGAAAATATGGAGCTCTGTGTGATGCCACTAACACACTAGAAGTCCTATGGGTGCTTCTGGGAAGAAAATATAGGAGCTCTGTGTGATGCCACTAACACACTAGAAGTCCTATGGGTGCTTCTGGGAAGAAAATATAGGGAGCTCTGTGTGATGCCACTAACACACTAGAAGTCCTATGGGTGCTTCTGGGAAGAAAATATAGGAGCTCTGTGTGATGCCACTAACACACTAGAAGTCCTATGGGTGCTTCTGGGAAGAAAATATAGGAGCTCTGTGTGATGCCACTAACACACTAGAAGTCCTATGGGTGCTTCTGGGAAGAAAATATAGGAGCTCTGTGTGATGCCACTAACACACTAGAAGTCCTATGGGTGCTTCTGGGAAGAAAAAATATGGGAGCTCTGTGTGATGCCACTAACACACTAGAAGTCCTATGGGTGCTTCTGGGAAGAAAAAATATAGGAGCTCTGTGTGATGCCACTAACACACTAGAAGACCTATGGGTGCTTCTGGGAAGAAAATATAGGAGCTCTGTGTGATGCCACTAACACACTAGAAGTCCTATGGGTGCTTCTGGGAAGAAAATATAGGAGCTCTGTGTGATGCCACTAACACACTAGAAGTCCTATGGGTGCTTCTGGGAAGAAAATATAGGAGCTCTGTGTGATGCCACTAACACACTAGAAGTCCTATGGGTGCTTCTGGGAAGAAAATATAGGAGCTCTGTGTGATGCCACTAACACACTAGAAGTCCTATGGGTGCTTCTGGGAAGAAAATATATAGGAGCTCTGTGTGATGCCACTAACACACTAGAAGTCCTATGGGTGCTTCTGGGAAGAAAATATAGGAGCTCTGTGTGATGCCACTAACACACTAGAAGTCCTATGGGTGCTTCTGGGAAGAAAATATAGGAGCTCTGTGTGATGCCACTAACACACTAGAAGTCCTATGGGTGCTTCTGGGAAGAAAATATAGGAGCTCTGTGTGATGCCACTAACACACTAGAAGTCCTATGGGTGCTTCTGGGAAGAAAATATGGGAGCTCTGTGTGATGCCACTAACACACTAGAAGTCCTATGGGTGCTTCTGGGAAGAAAATATGGAGCTCTGTGTGATGCCACTAACACACTAGAAGTCCTATGGGTGCTTCTGGGAAGAAAATATAGGGAGCTCTGTGTGATGCCACTAACACACTAGAAGTCCTATGGGTGCTTCTGGAGAAAGAAAAAATATAGGAGCTCTGTGTGATGCCACTAACACACTAGAAGTCCTATGGGTGCTTCTGGGAAGAAAATATAGGAGCTCTGTGTGATGCCACTAACACACTAGAAGTCCTATGGGTGCTTCTGGGAAGAAAATATCGGAGCTCTGTGTGATGCCACTAACACACTAGAAGTCCTATGGGTGCTTCTGGGAAGAAAATATAGGAGCTCTGTGTGATGCCACTAACACACACTAGAAGTCCTATGGGTGCTTCTGGGAAGAAAATATAGGAGCTCTGTGTGATGCCACTAACACACTAGAAGTCCTATGGGTGCTTCTGGGAAGAAAATATAGGAGCTCTGTGTGATGCCACTAACACACTAGAAGTCCTATGGGTGCTTCTGGGAAGAAAATATATGGGAGCTCTGTGTGATGCCACTAACACACTAGAAGTCCTATGGGTGCTTCTGGGAAGAAAATATAGGAGCTCTGTGTGATGCCACTAACACACTAGAAGTCCTATGGTGCTTCTGGGAAGAAAATATAGGAGCTCTGTGTGATGCCACTAACACACTAGAAGTCCTATGGGTGCTTCTGGGAAGAAAATATAGGAGCTCTGTGTGATGCCACTAACACACTAGAAGTCCTATGGGTGCTTCTGGGAAGAAATATAGGAGCTCTGTGTGATGCCACAAACACACTAGAAGTCCTATGGGTGCTTCTGGGAAGAAAATATAGGAGCTCTGTGTGATGCAACTAACACACTAGAAGTCCTATGGGTGCTTCTGGGTGCTTCTGGGAAGAAAATATAGGAGCTCTGTGTGATGCCACTAACACACTAGAAGTCCTATGGGTGCTGCTGGGAAGAAAATATAGGAGCTCTGTGTGATGCCACTAACACACTAGAAGTCCTATGGGTGCTTCTGGAAGAAAATATTGGAGCTCTGTGTGATGCCACTAACACACTAGAAGTCCTATGGGTGCTTCTGGGAAGAAAATATAGGAGCTCTGTGTGATGCCACTAACACACTAGAAGTCCTATGGGTGCTTCTGGGAAGAAAATATAGGAGCTCTGTGTGATGCCACTAACACACTAGAAGTCCTATGGGTGCTTCTGGGAAAAAAATATAGGAGCTCTGTGTGATGCCACTAACACACAAAAGTCCTATGGGTGCTTCTGGGAAGAAAATATAGGAGCTCTGTGTGATGCCACTAACACACTAGAAGTCCTATGGGTGCTTCTGGGAAGAAAATATAGGAGCTCTGTGTGATGCCACTAACACACTAGAAGTCCTATGGGTGCTTCTGGAAGAAAATATAGGAGCTCTGTGTGATGCCACTAACACACTAGAAGTCCTATGGGTGCTTCTGGGAAGAAAATATAGGAGCTCTGTGTGATGCCACTAACACACTAGAAGTCCTATGGGTGCTTCTGGGAAGAAAATATAGGAGCTCTGTGTGATGCCACTAACACACTAGAAGTCCTATGGGTGCTTCTGGGAAGAAAATATAGGAGCTCTGTGTGATGCCACTAACACACAAGAAGTCCTATGGGTGCTTCTGGGAAGAAAATAGGAGCTCTGTGTGATGCCACTAACACACTATAATTCCTATGGGTGCTTCTGGGAAGAAAATATAGGAGCTCTGTGTGATGCCACTAACACACTAGAAGTCCTATGGGTGCTTCTGGAAGAAAATATATGAGCTCTGTGTGATGCCACTAACACACTAGAAGTCCTATGGGTGCTTCTGGGAAGAAAATATAGGAGCTCTGTGTGATGCCACTAACACACTAGAAGTCCTATGGGTGCTTCTGGGAAGAAAATATAGGAGCTCTGTGTGATGCCACTAACACACTAGAAGTCCTATGGGTGCTTCTGGGAAGAAAATATAGGAGCTCTGTGTGATGCCACTAACACACTAGAAGTCCTATGGGTGCTTCTGGGAAGAAAATATGGGAGCTCTGTGTGATGCCACTAACACACTAGAAGTCCTATGGGTGCTTCTGGGAAGAAAATATGGGAGCTCTGTGTGATGCCACTAACACACAATTGAAGTCCTATGGGTGCTTCTGGGAAGAAAATATAGGAGCTCTGTGTGATGCCACTAACACACTAGAAGTCCTATGGGTGCTTCTGGGAAGAAAATATGGAGCTCTGTGTGATGCCACTAACACACTAGAAGTCCTATGGGTGCTTCTGGGAAGAAAATATGGGAGCTCTGTGTGATGCCACTAACACACTAGAAGTCCTATGGGTGCTTCTGGGAAGAAAATATAGGAGCTCTGTGTGATGCCACTAACACACTAGAAGTCCTATGGGTGCTTCTGGGAAGAAAATATGGGAGCTCTGTGTGATGCCACTAACACACTAGAAGTCCTATGGGTGCTTCTGGGAAGAAAATATGGGAGCTCTGTGTGATGCCACTAACACACTAGAAGTCCTATGGGTGCTTCTGGGAAGAAAATATAGGAGCTCTGTGTGATGCCACTAACACACTAGAAGTCCTATGGGTGCTTCTGGGAAGAAAATATGGGAGCTCTGTGTGATGCCACTAACACACTAGAAGTCCTATGGGTGCTTCTGGGAAGAAAATATAGGAGCTCTGTGTTATGCCACTAACACACTAGAAGTCCTATGGGTGCTTCTGGAAAGAAAATATGGGAGCTCTGTGTGATGCCACTAACACACTAGAAGTCCTATGGGTGCTTCTGGGAAGAAAATATAGGAGCTCAGTGTGATGCCACTAACACACTAGAAGTCCTATGGGTGCTTCTGGGAAGAAAATATAGGAGCTCTGTGTGATGCCACTAACACACTAGAAGTCCTATGGGTGCTTCTGGGAAGAAAATATAGGAGCTCTGTGTGATGCCACTAACACACTAGAAGTCCTATGGGTGCTTCTGGAAGAAAATATAGGAGCTCTGTGTGATGCCACTAACACACTAGAAGTCCTATGGGTGCTTCCTGGAAGAAAATATAGGAGCTCTGTGTGATGCCACTAACACACTAGAAGTCCTTTGGGTGCTTCTGAGAAGAAAATATAGGAGCTCTGTGTGATGCCACTAACACACTAGAAGTCCTATGGGTGCTTCTGGGAGAAAATATAGGAGCTCTGTGTGATGCCACTAACACACTATAGAAGTCCTATGGGTGCTTCTGGGAAGAAAATATAGGAGCTCTCTGTGTGATGCCACTAACACACAATTGAAGTCCTATGGGTGCTTCTGGGAAGAAAATATAGGAGCTCAGTGTGATGCCACTAACACACTTGAAGTCCTATGGGTGCTTCTGGGAAGAAAATATAGGAGCTCTGTGTGATGCCACTAACACACTAGAATTCATATGGGTGCTGCTGGAAGAAAAATATAGAGCTCTGTGTGATGCCTCTCACACACTAGAAGAGCTGTGGGTGCTGCTGGGAAGAAAATATAGGAGCTCTGTGTGATGCCACTAACACACGAGAAGTCCTATGGGTGCTGCTGTGAAGAAAATATAGGAGCTCTGTGTGATGCCACTAACACACTAGAAGTCCTATGGGTGCTTCTGGGAAGAAAATATAGGAGCTCTGTGTGATGCCACTAACACACTAGAAGTCCTATGGGTGCTTCTGGGAAGAAAATATGGGAGCTCTGTGTGATGCCACTAACACACAATTGAAGTCCTATGGGTGCTTCTGGGAAGAAAATATGGGAGCTCTGTGTGATGCCACTAACACACTAGAAGTCCTATGGGTGCTTCTGGGAAGAAAATATGGGAGCTCTGTGTGATGCCACTAACACACTAGAAGTCCTATGGGTGCTTCTGGGAAGAAAATATAGGAGCTCTGTGTGATGCCACTAACACACTAGAAGTCCTATGGGTGCTTCTGGGAAGAAAATATGGGAGCTCTGTGTGATGCCACTAACACACTAGAAGTCCTATGGGTGCTTCTGGGAAGAAAATATGGGAGCTCTGTGTGATTCCACTAACACACTAGAAGTCCTATGGGTGCTTCTGGGAAGAAAATATGGGAGCTCTGTGTGATGCCACTAACACACTAGAAGTCCTATGGGTGCTTCTGGGAAGAAAATATGGGAGCTCTGTGTGATGCCACTAACACACTAGAAGTCCTATGGGTGCTTCTGGGAAGAAAATATGGGAGCTCTGTTTGATGCCACTAACACACTAGAAGTCCTATGGGTGCTGCTGGGAAGAAAATATAGGAGCTCTGTGTGATGCCACTAACACACTAGAAGTCCTATGGGTGCTTCTGTGAAGAAAATATAGGAGCTCTGTGTGATGCCACTAACACACTAGAAGTCCTATGGGTGCTGCTGGGAAGAAAATATAGGAGCTCTGTGTGATGCCACTAACACACTAGAAGTCCTATGGGTGCTTCTGGGAAGAAAATATAGGAGCTCTGTGTGATGCCACTAACACACTAGAAGTCCTATGGGTGCTTCTGGGAAGAAAATATGGGAGCTCTGTGTGATGCCACTAACACACAATTGAAGTCCTATGGGTGCTTCTGGGAAGAAAATATGGGAGCTCTGTGTGATGCCACTAACACACTAGAAGTCCTATGGGTGCTTCTGGGAAGAAAATATGGGAGCTCTGTGTGATGCCACTAACACACTAGAAGTCCTATGGGTGCTTCTGGGAAGAAAATATGGGAGCTCTGTGTGATGCCACTAACACACTAGAAGTCCTATGGGTGCTTCTGGGAAGAAAATATGGGAGCTCTGTGTGATGCCACTAACACACTAGAAGTCCTATGGGTGCTTCTGGGAAGAAAATATGGGAGCTCTGTGTGATTCCACTAACACACTAGAAGTCCTATGGGTGCTTCTGGGAAGAAAATATGGGAGCTCTGTGTGATGCCACTAACACACTAGAAGTCCTATGGGTGCTTCTGGGAAGAAAATATGGGAGCTCTGTGTGATGCCACTAACACACTAGAAGTCCTATGGGTGCTTCTGGGAAGAAAATATGGGAGCTCTGTGTGATGCCACTAACACACTAGAAGTCCTATGGGTGCTGCTGGGAAGAAAATATAGGAGCTCTGTGTGATGCCACTAACACACTAGAAGTCCTGAGGGTGCTTCTGAGAAGAAAATATAGGAGCTCTGTGTGATGCCACTAACACACTAGAAGTCCTGTGGGTGCTTCTGAGAAGAAAATATAGGAGCTCTGTGTGATGCCACTAACACACTAGAAGTCCTATGGGTGCTTCTGGGAAGAAAATATAGGAGCTCTGTGTGATGCCACTAACACACTAGAAGTCCTATGGGTGCTTCTGGGAAGAAAATATGGGAGCTCTGTGTGATGCCACTAACACACAATTGAAGTCCTATGGGTGCTTCTGGGAAGAAAATATGGGAGCTCTGTGTGATGCCACTAACACACTAGAAGTCCTATGGGTGCTTCTGGGAAGAAAATATGGGAGCTCTGTGTGATGCCACTAACACACTAGAAGTCCTATGGGTGCTTCTGGGAAGAAAATATGGGAGCTCTGTGTGATGCCACTAACACACAATTGAAGTCCAATGGGTGCTTCTGGGAAGAAAATATGGGAGCTCTGTGTGATGCCACTAACACACTAGAAGTCCTATGGGTGCTTCTGGGAAGAAAATATGGGAGCTCTGTGTGATTCCACTAACACACTAGAAGTCCTATGGGTGCTTCTGGGAAGAAAATATGGGAGCTCTGTGTGATGCCACTAACACACTAGAAGTCCTATGGGTGTTTCTGGTAAGAAAATATGGGAGCTCTGTGTGATGCCACTAACACACTAGAAGTCCTATGGGTGCTTCTGGGAAGAAAATATGGGAGCTCTGTGTGATGCCACTAACACACTAGAAGTCCTATGGGTGTTTCTGGGAAGAAAATATGGGAGCTCTGTGTGATGCCACTAACACACTAGAAGTCCTATGGGTGCTTCTGGGAAGAAAATATGGGAGCTCTGTGTGATGCCACTAACACACTAGAAGTCCTATGGGTGCTTCTGGGAAGAAAATATGGGAGCTCTGTGTGATGCCACTAACACACTAGAAGTCCTGTGGGTGCTTCTGAGAAGAAAATATAGGAGCTCTGTGTGATGCCACTAACACACTAGAAGTCCTATGGGTGCTTCTGGGAAGAAAATATGGGAGCTCTGTGTGATGCCACTAACACACTAGAAGTCCTATGGGTGCTTCTGGAAAGAAAATATGGGAGCTCTGTGTGATTCCACTAACACACTAGAAGTCCTATGGGTGCTTCTGGGAAGAAAATATGGGAGCTCTGTGTGATGCCACTAACACACTAGAAGTCCTATGGGTGCTTCTGGGAAGAAAATATGGGAGCTCTGTGTGATGCCACTAACACACTAGAAGTCCTATGGGTGCTTCTGTGAAGAAAATATGGGAGCTCTGTGTGATGCCACTAACACACTAGAAGTCCTATGGGTGCTTCTGGGAAGAAAATATGGGAGCTCTGTGTGATGCCACTAACACACTAGAAGTCCTATGGGTGCTTCTGGGAAGAAAATATGGGAGCTCTGTGTGATGCCACTAACACACAATTGAAGTCCTATGGGTGCTTCTGGGAAGAAAATATGGGAGCTCTGTGTGATGCCACTAACACACTAGAAGTCCTATGGGTGCTTCTGGGAAGAAAATATGGGAGCTCTGTGTGATGCCACTAACACACTAGAAGAAGTCCTATGGGTGCTTCTGGAAGAAAATATAGGAGCTCTGTGTGATGCCACTAACACACTAGAAGTCCCATGGGTGCTTCTGGGAAGAAAATATGGGAGCTCTGTGTGATGCCACTAACACACTAGAAGTCCTATGGGTGCTTCTGGGAAGAAAATATGGGAGCTCTGTGTGATTCCACTAACACACTAGAAGTCCTATGGGTGCTTCTGGGAAGAAAATATGGGAGCTCTGTGTGATGCCACTAACACACTAGAAGTCCTATGGGTGCTTCTGGGAAGAAAATATGGGAGCTCTGTGTGATGCCACTAACACACTAGAAGTCCTATGGGTGCTTCTTGGAAGAAAATATGGGAGCTCTGTGTGATGCCACTAACACACTAGAAGTCCTATGGGTGCTTCTGGGAAGAAAATATGGGAGCTCTGTGTGATGCCACTAACACACAATTGAAGTCCTATGGGTGCTTCTGGGAAGAAAATATAGGAGCTCTGTTTGCTGCCACTAACACACTAGAAGTCCTATGGGTGCTTTTGGGGTGCAATGCTGTGCTAACAGCACTGCGGTTGGTACTACTGAAATACTGTACTAACAGTAAAACACGCACCAGACTAATCCCCAGCAGCAGCTAATAACACACTAACCAGCAGCAATGGACGATCAATGACAGGTAGCAATGGTTTAGCAAATAAATAGCCAATGGTTTAGCAAAGAAGAGCAAATCTTTCTGTAGCAATGAATCAAGCAAAGACACAGAATCAGCCTGATCTCTCCTAAAGCCGGAACTCATGTGACCGACGCCGACGGCGTGGCGGCCTTTTAAATGGTGGGGCGTGTACTAAAGCCCCTGAGCTTTAATTGGCTACAGGCGTCCTGCCTGTAGCCAATTATTGCTCTCCGAGTTTCCGGCGCTGTGATTGGCCAAGCATGCGGGGTCACAGTGCATGCTTGGCCAATCATCAGCCAGCAATGCACTGCGCCGGCCGCGCCGGCCGCAATGCATTGCGGGGCCGCTCGCATCACACGAATGTGATGCGAACGGCCCAAATAGTTCTGGGCTCGCCGAGCGAGCGAACGCCCGGTGCTCGATGCGAACATGGGTTCGCATCGAGCACCGGGCCCATCCCTACTCCTTTAGATATTCCTGCACCATGTAATTCAGACATTGGCGATGGTTGCTGGAACCAATCAGACCTTGGCGCTGAGGACTGAAAATTTGTCTAAAGGCATCGGTCAGCCGGCCAACCTTACCCTTGTAATGTGGATCAAGAAGGGTTGCCAGCCAGTATTGATCCCTCTCCTTGATACCACTAATCCTAGGGTCCTTTCACAGGCTTTGCAGAATCAGGGATGCCATGCAGCATAAGTTTGCAGAGGCATTTGATTCTGAGTCCTCTGGGTCACTAAGGATCACATGATCCGTAACAACCTCCTCCCAGCCACGTACAACTCCTTGGGTTTCTGGGGACTGAAAACCATCCCTTATAGACAGCTGCTGAGTGTTATCCTCCACATCCATGCTGACACAATCCTCCTCCTCCTCATCTTCTTTCTGTGTATTTGGCAGGCCCGAAGGAATACTATCTGGATAAAGTGGGCCTTGAGAGATAAGGAAGTCCTCCTCTTCCTCCTGCTGTTCTGCCTCAAGTGCCATGTCTTTTAATCCACAAAGCGTCTGCTCCAACAAGAAGACAAGAGGAACAGTGTCACTGATGCATGCATTGTCGCTGCTCACCATACTTGTGGCCTCCTAAAATGGTGACAGGACAGTCCATGCAACCTTGATCAGTAGCCACTGGCATGGCAAAAAGAAGCCAAGCTCCCCTGACTCTGTCTTGGTGCCATACTCACACAGGTACTCATTGATGGCCCTCTGCTGCATGTGCAGTCGCTGCAGTATTGCCAACATTGAGTTACACCTTTTGGGCATGTCACAAATGAGGCGGTTGGTGGGGAGGTTGCATTCCCTTTGAATGTCAGCCAGCCGAGCACTGGCATTGTATGACCGGTGGAAATGACCACCGACTTTCTGGCCTGCCTCAGGAGATCTTGTAAGCCTGGGTACCTGCTCAAGAACCGCTGCACCACCAAATTCAGGATGTGTGCCAAACATGGAACATGGGTCAAGTGTCCCTGTCGGAGGGCAGAGAGAAGGTTGGTGCCATTGTTGCATACAACCATTTCTGGCTGAAGCTGGTGTGGCGTCAACCACCTCTGAGCCTGCCCCTGCAGAGCTGACAGAATCTCTGCCCCAGTGTTGCTCCTGTCCCCTAAGCAGACCAACTCAAGCACTGCATGGCATCTTTTTGCCTGAGTGCTTGTGTAGCCCCTTGAATGCTTACAGAGCACCGCTGGTTCAGAGGACAAATCTGTATAAGAGACCATAGAGGAAGAAGAAGAGGAGGGGGTGGAGGAGAGAGCTGTGGCAGAATCACCACTAGCATTTTGGAGGCGTGGTGGCGGAAAAAGCTCCAACAGTACTGAACCTTGTCCTGCATCCTTCCCAGCTGCCAACAGAGTTACACAGTGTGTCGTGAAGGAAAGGTAATGTCCCTGCCCATGCCTGCTGGACCATGAGTCAGCGGTAATATGCACCTTACTGCTGACCACCCTGTCCAATGAGGCCAAAACATTGCCTTCCACATGCCGGTAGAGAGCCGGAATGGCCTTTTGTAAAAATAAATGTCATTTTGGAACCTGTCACTGAGGTACATCACATTCCACAAATTCACGAAAGGAGGCAGAGTTTACCAGCTGAAAAGGCAGCAGTTGCAGTGCTAGCAAGTTGGCCAAGATAGCATTCAGACGCTAAGCATGTGGATGGCTGGGACCAAATTTTTTCCTTTTACGGTTCAGCAACTGGGGTAGGGAAATTTGCCTGCTAAAGTCAGATGGTGGTGTACTGCTAGCTGATTGGCTGCAAGTACTTGGGACACCGATTGCTATACCTTCATTCCTCTCAGTGCAGGTTTTTGAGAGGACTGGAGGTATAGTGGGGTTGGAGATCCAAGATGAGGAGCAAGGAGAAGTCCGCCTTTTTCTTTGAAATGGGTCTTTCAAGTGCTGTTGCCAATGGACTGCATGGCAGGTTGTCATATGTCTGGTCAAGCATGTGGTGCCCAAGCGACTGTTGTTCTGGCCCTGCTTGATCCACTTCAGACATAGGTTGCAAACAGCAATGGTGCGATCTGCTGCACACGTGTCGAAAAAGGCCCACACCAAAGAACTTTTCATAGTCAGCAGGGAGTCAGCAGCACTTTGCACCTGCAGAGCTCTGCAGTGTGATGCAATAGGGTGGCTCCAAGCTGCCACCTAGAGGACTTCCTGCCTTTTTGGAGTTGTGCTTCCTCCTCCTCCTCCTGTCTTCTATCAGGCACCCAAGTAGAGTCAGTGACCTCATCATCCCCTCCCTCCTTGTCACTGGAGCAAACTTGGCAGTATGCTACAGCTGGAGGAACATGACTGACAATTTCTTGTCGTTCTTGGGCACCCCCTCTCTCTAATCTCACGTTACTCCCTTCCTCAACCTGGGAACCAACATCGGAGCCTTCAAATCGCTGCGCATCCTCCAGCATGTACCTGACACTGTGGTCAAATAGATAGTGAGGCTATGGAAGGAGTGACTGTGGACAAGGAGCCGGAGGAATAGGCCACTTTGGCAGCTGCATAGGAAGGCAAACTACTCTGAGCCTGGGAGACAGAGGCTGAGAAGGATGAGGACGACTTTGTTATCCACTTCACCAACCCTTCTGCATGTTCTGCCTCAATAACATGGCCAGCAGCAGAAAAAAAGAGGATGCACCATGTCCATGACCAGCACTGTTGACTGTAGACACAGAGCCTGCTTGTCCTCTTTTAGTGGCCTGTGAGCGTCTGCCTCTCCTTGGTGGCCTTTAGGACATGATGTATATTTTGTTTTCCAACATTACACTACACTGTATTAGATACTGTGTACACCACCATAAGTGTAGTAGCAACTGTACTATGGCTGCACTGTATTGTGTACTGCGTACACCACCAGAAAAGTAGTAGCAACTGTACTATGGCTGCACTTTATTGTGTACTGTGCACACCACCAGAAAAGTAGTAGCAACTGTACTATGGCTGCACTGTATTGTGTACTATGTACGCCACCAGAAAAGTAGTAGCAACTGTACTATGGCTGCACTTTATTGTGTACTGTGTACACCACCAGAAAAGTAGTAGCAACTGTACTACGGCTGTACTTTATTGTGTACTGTGTACACCACCAGAAAAGTAGTAGCAACTGTACTACACCTGCACTGTATTGTGTACTGTGTACACCACCAGAAAAGTAGTAGCAACTGTACTACACCTCCACTGTATTGTGTACTGTGTACACCACCAGAAAATTAGTAGCAACTGTACAACGCTGCACTGTATTGTGTACTGTGTACACCACCAGAAAAGTAGTAGCAACTGTACTACGACTGCACTGTATTGTTTACAGTGTACACCACCAGAAAAGTAGTAGCAACTGTACTACACCTCCACTGTATTGTGTACTGTGTACACCACCAGAAAAGTAGTAGCAACTGTACTACACCTCCACTGTATTGTGTACTGTGTACACCACCAGAAAATTTGTAGCAACTGTACTATGACTGCACTGTATTGTTTACAGTGTACACCACCAGAAGTGTTGTAGCAACTGTACTATGGCTGCACTTTATTGTGTACTGTGTACACCACCAGAAAAGTAGTAGCAACTGTACTACACCTGTACTGTATTGTGTACTGTGTACACCACCAGAAAATTAGTAGCAACTGTACAACGCTGCACTGTATTGTGTACTGTGTACACCACCAGAAAAGTAGTAGCAACTATACTACGACTGCACTGTATTGTGTACTGTGTACACCACCAGATAAGTAGTAGCAACTGTACTATGGCTGCACTTTATTGTGTACTGTGTACACCACCAGAAAAGTAGTAGCAACTGTACTACACCTGCACTGTATTGTGTACTGTGTACACCACCAGAAAATTAGTAGCCACTGTACTACCCCTGCACTGTATTGTGTACTGTGTACACCACCAAAAAATGTGTAGCAATTGTACAATGTTGCACTGTATTGTGTACTGTGTACACCACCAGAAAAGTAGTAGCAACTATACTACGACTGCACTGTATTGTGTACTGTGTACACCACCAGAAAAGTAGTACCAACTGTTTTATGGTTGCACTGTATTGTTTACTGTGTACACCACCAGAAGTGTAGTAGCAACTGTACTACAGCTGCACTGTATTGTGTACTGTGTACACCACCAGATAAGTAGTAGCAACTGTACTACGGCTGCACTGTATTGTGTACTGTGGACACCACCAGAAAAGTAGTACTACGGCTGCACTGTATTGTGTACTATAAAAAGGACAGGCGGTCCATTTTCATCCGCTCTCCCCATAGAGGAGAGCGGGACTCTGACAGGTCCATCTCAGCATAGTGAGCGGAGACGGACCTGTCATCTGCCTGCTCAGCGGGGATCATCGGAGCGATCCTCGCTGAACTAGCTGAGTCTGTCAAAATGGATCCACTCCGTGTGAAAGGAGTCTAAATGTATCTAAAGGATTAGCAGTTTCCAAGTGGTTTTGGAGTGCACTCAAAGAAATAAGAGAAGGTGGGGTTCCCCTATAAATAGCAACAACAAGCTGGGCCCTGCGCAGGGCTGGTGCAAGGATTTTTGTATACTTATATCCAGTCCAGGAAGTGACGTCATACATGACACTGCCGGTCTGCGTACAGGAGGGATGCTGAATGTACGAAGGTCTGCTGAGCTCCCGCCGCCCTTTCCAGAGCCACCCGCCATGATAGCACTGGGCCCGCAGATGGGACAGTGGTGCCCAGTAAACATGGTGGGGAGCCGCTTGTAATGTTTCCACATGAAAGGCGACAGTCGGTTTTACTAAAGTACACACACTGAAGCTAAAGCAGCTGCGACTGTGTAAAAAAACATGTGCAGCAATGTAAAAATCAGAATCCCCAGCAAGTGGCTGGGGATTCCTAGCGCCCTGAGGTGACTGCTTAAGCCACCTTATGGTAGTGCCAGCCAAATAAATTCCTGCGGGGATTTCTCAAAATAGAGTTGACCCCAAAACGATCAATGTTTCCTTTCAGATCGGACTTCCTATCCTTTGTGCAATAGTCTATTACATTATGCTATACTTGCATACCTGACTTGCAATTTTCCAAAATTTCAAAGCAATAACAATTAAAGCAATTATAATGAATAATAAAGGGTAAAAGATTTATAGTAATACTATGAATAATAATACATTTTTTCCTTTTTTGCATTTTTTTATTTTTTATTTTATTTTTAGTAATATTTTTTTAAATATTTTTAAGGTTTCAGAGTTATCTTGCCCTTTACCAATCTCATCATGGCACTCTTGACTTCTTTATTACGTATGGTGTAAATCAGAGGGTTTAACATGGGTGTTACTGCTGTGTATAGCACAGTGCAGATTTGCTCCAAGACCTCTGAGTACCGAGATTGTGGAATCATTACCACTGATGCCTCATTTGCATAGAAGAGGAGGATTACTGTGAGGTGGGATGAGCAGGTGGAGAAGACTTTCCTCCTCCCTTCTCTTGAATTAATGTTAAAGATGATGACTATTATTTTTACATAAGACATCACAATGCACAAAAATGGAACAAAGCCAAGCAACAAAAACTCCAAGTATATCAACATGAAGAACATTTCAGTCCCGGTACATGAAATCTTGAGCAGAGCTTTGACATCACAGAAAAGTTGACAAATTACTTTGGAACGGCAAAACGACATAACTGACACTGCCTTTGTTATTAATAAAGAATTTGTACAAGCGGAGATCCAAGTGCCTGCAATGAGCATCAAACAGTTTTTTCTCCCCAAAATTTGGTGATAGTGTAAAGGCTTACAGATAGCAACATATCGGTCATATGCCATAATGAATAAAAGAACATCTTCACTGGTGCCAAACAATAAATAAAAGCAGAACTGAGTAAAGCATTGAGTAAATGATATTGTATTATTGTCAGTTAGTATCAGGTGTAGTAGTTTGGGAACAATGACTGTTGTAAAACAAATATCTACAACGGATAAATTACAGAGAAACAGATACATGGGGGTGTGTAAATGGTCATCAATATATATCACTGTGATGATAATTATATTTATTAACAGGCATGTGAAATATATTATTAGTAAAATACCGAAAATGGATAGTTTATAATCTGTTTTAAAGAAAAATGGTACAATCTGAAACACTTTAGATGCTGTATAGTTGTCCATCCAAACTGCTCTTCTTTTGTAAGAAAAGGTAAAATATGATTATAATCAAAAATTCCACAATTTATTTAGTAGAGGACTGCAGGTTCAGATGATTCAGTGTTCTCTTTTCATGCTGACATGCTGTGGCACATTTTAATTCTACATATATATAAAATTATTATGACAAAGTTGATCATTTTTTGTATTTTAAATAAACGTCCCCCTGGTAACAACGTTTTGAATAATTATTATTATGGCGCAATCTGAAACACTTTAAATATTGTACAACTCTTCATCAAAATTGCTCTTCCTTTGTAAGAAGAAGCAATGAAATATGATTATGATCAGCTGTAACACCATTTTATTTTTTGCAAAACACTGCAGATTCAGATGAATAAATGTTGTTGTTGAACATTTTATTAATATGCACATATAAAAAAAAAATTAACTTTTTTGTCACTGTAAATAAACACCTTAAGATAAAACATTCTTGCACATGTCCATGTCGGCTTCCCCTCCTCTCCCGCCAGCTAATGTGGGGGAGGTTTACAGAAGGTTTCAGGATGGAGAGTGGGGAAAGGGGCCAGTAAATATGTCATTTTCTGAATGAACACAGGGAGTGATCAGTCCACTATGTTCATTAATAACTGAGTTCACTATGCTTCTGTTTTTGAATGAATATGAAGCTGCTCAGCACAGACTACTTCCCATTCATTTACAGTCCAGTGCTGTTGGGGCTGCAGAGACTGGGGACTGGGGAATCTCTGTAAAAACTGGGGAAATTTTAAGCTTCTCCCCATAAGCAAATAATTTGTTTGCGCTTAAAAGCACAAAAACAGCTTTCTTATATAATGCCGGGAAAGCGCGCTTGTATGTCTACAAGTAACACAGACACAGATGCTGATATCACCTTGAGTTTAGCAGAATCCTCCAGAGAGTAGCCAGCTCCTTTTATTTACACTATAAACATGAATAACAAACGAAGGTGGTGGCTTCAGAATCAGCCAAACAGACACTTTTATTCTTTCAAAAGAACCAATCACACACATGTATATATTCAAATAGAAATACAGTAGTGACGTGTGCAGATGGTCATGTGCAGGGCCATACGGCAAGCGTCTTTGTGAGACACAAAGGGTCTCACAATTTGAACATTAATTACATGGCTCTGAACACGATCGTGTGCACATTCCCACTGCTACTAATGATGCGAGCCGTAATCTATCATGGCTCAGTGGGCCATAATTTTGTATGGTTATGCTATGGTTCCCATGTACGCAGATCTGCTTACCTAGGAGTTTAGATGCAGTCGCCATGTAGTGGCCAGTCCCTTGGTGAGGCATAAAAAAACATCTATAAAAGAGCAAACAGATCTGCCATGTCCATGGGAAGGTTTCCGCAGCCAATGGTCTTCCACCAACATCTGTATGTGCGAATATGCTCGCATGAGCGCATTACAGCAAAACTGACACTGGGGGACATCTGACAACGTACATTAATGAAAATTTCCACAACGGTACTCAGTCCTTTTCTCTGTCTCAAAAGTGAGACATCAGGGGTCTATGTAGACTGCTGATATTTCACCAAAGCCCCCCCCCCCCTAAAAAAAAATTAAAAGATAACAAAAAATAACATTATAAAAGTAATTAAAAAAATTAAATGGTGAAAAAATTTAAAATAAAACAATAAAAATAAAAAAACTACTGATGCTGTCCACTGTCCTACTGACACTGTCCACTGCTCTACTGACTGACACTATCCACTGCCCCACTGACACCATCTATGTTTGAATACTTTTTAAAATGTTTGTTTGCATTTATTTATAAGAGTATATACAGTATCTCACAAAAAGTGAGTACACCCCTCCCACTTTTGTAAATATTTTATCATATCTTTTCATGTGACAACACTGAAGAAATGACACGTTGCTACAATGTAAAGTAGTGAGTGTACAGCTTGTATAACAGTGTAAATGTGCTGTCCCCTCAAAATAACTCAACACACAGCCATTAATGTCTAAACCGCTGGCAACAAAAGTGAGTACACTCCTAAGTGAAAATGTCCAAATTGGGCCATGTAAATCATTAGTGTTACAAGGTCTCAGGTGTGAATGAGGAGCAGGTGTGTTAAATCTGATGTTATCACTCTCACTCTCTCATACTGGTCACTGGAAGTTCAGCATGGCACCTCATGTCAAAGAACTCTCTGAGGATCTGAAAAAAAGAATTGTTGCTCTACATAAAGATGGCCTAGGCTATAAGAAGATTGCCAAGTCCCTGAAACTGAGCTGCAGCACGGTGGCCAAGACCATACAGCAGTTTAACAGGACAGGTTCCACTCAGAACAGGCCTCACCATGGTTGACAAAAGAAGTGCACGTGCTCAGCGTCATATCCAGAGGTTGTCTTTGGGAAACAGACATATGAGTGCTGCCAGCATTGCTACAGAGGTTGAAGGGGTGGGAGGGGTCAGCCTGTCAGTTCTCAGACCATAAATCGCACACTGCATCAAATTGGTCTGCATGGCTGTCGTCCAAGAAGGAAGCATCTTGTAAAGAGGATGTACAAGAAAGCCTGCAAACATTTTGCTGAAGCCCAGCAAACTAAGGACTTGGATTATTGGAACCATGTCCTGTGGTCTGATGAGACCAAGATAAACTTATTTGGTTCAGATGGTGTCAAGCGTGTGTCGCAGCAACCAGGTGAGGAGTACAAAGACAAGTTTGTCTTGCCTACAGTCAAGCATGGTGGTGGGAGTGTCATGGTCTGGGGCTGCATGAGTTCTGCCGGCACTGGGGAGCTACAGTTCATTGAGGGAACCATGAATGCCAACATGTACTGGGACATACTGAAGCAGAGCATGATCCTCTCCCTTCGGAGACTGGGCCGCAGGGCAGTATTCCAACATAAAAATGACCCCAGACACACCTCCAAGATGACCACTGTCTTGCTAAAGAAGCTGAGGGTAAAGGTGATAGACTGGCCAAGCATGTCTCCAGACCTAAACCCCATGACCTGTTGGTGCGGCTTGAGCACTATAAGTGAGAAACACTGGGGTAAATCCTTCTGGGGATTAAGAAACACTGATTTATCCCCTTAATGACCAGGCCATTTTTTGCAATACGGTGCTGCGTTACTTTAACTGACAATTGCGTGTGCGTGCAACACTGTACCTAAATAAAATTGATGTCCTTTTTTTTCCACAAATAGAGCATCTGTGGGGCATCCTCAAATGGAAGGTGGAGGAGTGCAAGGTCTCTAACATCCACCAGCTCCGTGATGTCATCATGGAGGAGTGGAAGAGGACTCTGAAGATCTGGTGAACTCCATGCCCAAGAAGGTTAAGGCAGTGCCGGAAAATAATGGTGGTCACAAAAAATATTGACACTTTGGGCCCAATTTAGACATTTTTACTTAGGGGTGTACTCACTTTTGTTGCCAGCGGTTTAGACATTAATGGCTGTGTGTTGAGTTATTTCGAGGGGACATCAAATTTACACTGTTAGCCCCCGTACACACGGTCGGAAATTCCAACGGAAAATGTCCGATCGGACCATGTTGTCGGAAAAAATCTGCCTGTGTGTGGGCTCCATCGGACTTTTTCCGTCGAAATTTGAGACACATTCTGGCTTGCACAGACTATCCTCTGTTAATAAATTACCCTGGCTGTGTAATTGCTGTGCAGATAATTATTATTTTTTTTTCATTTTAAAATTTTTATTAAATTTTCAAAAATATAAACAAGAATAATACAGTTACTTATTCGAACATCTTCATCTCCAAGGTGATTGGATAGGTTTCAAACAAAGAAATTCTTTAACATAGATTGTTATTGTTATAAAACTTTGACAGTTTAAATACTGTTCAAGTGAATAAAGACGTAGGAACAAAAAAAGAAACAAAAAATTCCCTGTTTACCCCCAACGGGATCATACTGTAAACATGGGATTATGATTCAATATAGTCAATACAAGAAGGGGAAGGACAGAAGGAGGGAGGAAGGAAGGAGGGAGAGGGGGGGCTGTATGGAAGTTATCTTATACATCAGACTATCTTTAAGGAAATCGTCGTTCAGGAACACATTTAATAGTTCTTAGGATTTTTCAGAAAATTTGATGCCCTAGGGCAGGGATCCTCAAACTACGGCCCTCCAGCTGTTGCAGAACTACACATCCCATGAAGCATTGTAAAACTCTAACATTCACAGACATGACTAGGCATGATGGGAATTGTAGTTCCTGAACAACTGGAGGGCCGTAGTTTGAAGACCCCTGCCCTAGGGTGTCGAATCCATTCATTCCAATTTTTAAGGAATTTAGTTGTGGAGCCTTTTTTGTGTGCTAACATTATTTCGTAGTGCGCCTGATTATTAAGTCTCAAGATAACATCAGATAGGTTAGGTGCTAGGGTAGATTTCCATAATTTAGTTATGGTGAGCCTTGCTGCTATGAGGATATTAGCGACTATGGTTGCTGTGCAGATAATTTTGTGAATACTCTAATGTGTTTGTGTCGTGTAAAGTCTTTTGTGGTTGCTGTGTTCTGGTGTAGGGAGCACATACACCTACTTTAATCCAAAATAATATTTTCAGCCAATTGTCTTCACCTAAAATAAAAAAGAAGTTATGAAACTTTAAAGTATAATACAAAGTGCCACTAAGCTGGCTGGTGAAAGCGATTGAAATCCTCTTTCAGGGTTTGTTCACACATCTACCACCAATTAGTGTACTGCAACAGTGAAATTATTTAGGTGTGTATATGTATATCCATGCTGTCCCAAAGACTGACCACACTGTAAATGCACCCAAAAAATTAAACAATCTACAATGAACCATCTCAGATGCAGATAAGGAAGGATGCAGCCGTGGTCCCTCCAGCATGGGATGTTATTAGCATTTTTGTCCATTATTTTGCATAGTAAAGACACTTACATCAGGGAGGACATGCAGTGTGGTGCACTGAAAGGCTCCCGATGTGTTAGAATTATTGGAATATTTATAATGTGTCGGTGCTGCTTATGATATTAGCGCACTAAAAACAAAATCCACCTAAGGGACAGATTTACGGTTAAAGCCACACAGCTAATTCATCGTGTCCTGTGGGGCTGATTACAACATTAAATGTTTGCAATACCGAATTATTATTATATTTTTAACTTATATGTTTTCTCCATCTCTGTATTCCACCAAGAGATCCTGATTAAACAGGAAGCAGAAAGTATCAGACCATGTCCCTCTTTTATATTTACTGACAATAAGAATAGAGAGCCTATTAACCACTTGCCGACCGATGCACACTGATATACATCGGCACAATGGCAGCAGTGGGCAAATGGGTGTACCTGTACGCCCCCTTTAATTTGCAGGGATAGTGGGCATGCGCGCCCGCTGTGTACAGCATGACCGTGCCCGTGGACCCGATGTCCGCCGGGGCCCGCAATCGTGTCACGAGGCGGAAGAACGGGGAGATTCCTATGTAAACAAGGCATTTCCCCATTCTGCCTAGTGACATGACAGGGTTCTACTGCTCCCTGTCATCTGGAGCAGTGATCGCTGTCATGTCAATGGTAGCCCATCCCCCCCACAGTTAGAATCACTCCCTAGGATACACTTAACCCCTTGATCGCCCCCCTAGTGTTAACCCCTTCCCTGTCAGTGTCATTTACACAGTAATCAGTGCATTTTTATAGCACTGATCGCTGTATAAATGACAATGGTCCCAAAATGGTGTCAAAAGTGTCTGATGTGTCCGCCATAATGTCGCAATAAAAATCGCAGATCACCGCCTTTACTAAGAAAAAAAATTAATACTAAAAACGCCAAAAATATGTAGAAGAATACATATCGGCCTAAACTGAGGAAAAAAATTGTTTTTATATATATTTTTTGGGGATATTTATTATAGCAAAAAGTAAAAAATATAGATTTTTTTTCAAAATTGTCATTTTTTTTTTTGTTTATAGCACAAAAATAAAAAACCGCAGAGGTGATCAAATACCACCAAAGGAAAGCTCTATTTATGGGAAAAAAAAGGACGTTAATTTTGTTTTGGTGCAACATCGCACAACCGCGCAATTGTCAGTTAAAGTGACGCAGTGCCGAATCGCAAAAAGTGCTCTGGTCAGGAAGGGGGTAAAATCTAAAGTATTCACCCCTTTGCAAGTTTTCACATTATATTGTCTTAAAACATCGATGTATGATGGGTGTGTTTTTGTTTTTGACACAGACCAACTGAAATATACCCATCCATACCAGAGTTTACACAGATTTCTGCAAAATTATTTAAATAAATTACGGTGAAAATGTATTAAATGCATAAGTATACACCCATTGAAATCTGTACGGACACCTTTTGGCATTTAATACTCCATGAGTCTGTGTAGCTAGGTCTATATTTGCTTTTCACATCTGGACAATGCGATTTCTCCTCTCAAAGTCTGTCTGGTGTCATGGGGATTTTAAGTGAACAGCCTCTTTTATGTCTAGACACAAATTATCTATTGGACTGAGATCTGGACTTTGCCATTCGCGAGTGTTAACAATGTTCTTTGTATAATATTTTTGTGTAGTTTTGTGTTTATGGTTGGATTCATTGTCTTTCTAGAAGACAGATCTCCTCCCAAGGCTTAGGTTTCATGCAAACTGCATCAGATTTTCTAGCAGGATTTCTCAATATTCTGCTGCTTTCATTCTACCCTCTACACTTACAAGTCTTCTAGAGCGTTGCAGAAAACAATCCCCACAGCATGATGCTGCCACCACTATGCTTCACATTGGAATGGTGTGTATGTAATGATGATAATGAATGTTTATTCTAAACAATTAGTTTGGGGGGCCAATGCCTTGCCAAAACACACACCATCAATGCTTATATTTCATGCAGACTGCATCAGAATTTCCTCCTCACTTTTTTTTGCTATATTAATTCTACCCTCTACACTGCTACAAAACCGAATTACCAAAAACATAATGCTGCCACCATCATGCTTCACAGTGGGGATTGTGTGTTTATAAATAGTGTCCATAGAAGTCCATTCACAAGGGCTAAAAAGGAAAAATATACAGTATGTGAAACAAGAAAGTCCAAGAGAAACAAATCGTCCACGATTCACTTGCTTCACCAGTGTCCCCACAATCACAATTTGAAGTGCTTCCACCACCAGATGTCACCAAGTATTACAGCCTCTTACCGGATCCTGTGGACCATCATATAATATGGTCAAATGCGCAGGTTACATCTCCTTATGAAGGGAAACTCCAAAGCGCCAAAGGTGATCCAGTCAGGGTTGGTTCATCAGCAGGATGAAAAATAAAAAGCATATACGCCCATAGTGCTGCTTTTTGGGAGAGCAATTGTATCTGTTTTTATTGCTACATGCAAGTTTTTTTTAAACCTATTGCTGAAGGATTGCTTAGTGTGATTCCCTTTGCAAGTTTCACTTGTTATTTTTTTAATAAGTTTTTTTATGGGTTACACTATGGACGTATATGCTTTTTATTTTTTATCCTGCTGATGAACAAACCCTGACTGGATCACGTTTGGCGCTTTGGAGTTTCTCTTCATAAGGAGATGTAATCCATGCATTTGACCATTCTATATGATGGTCCACAGGATCTGGTAAGAGGCTTTAATACTTGGTGTCACCTGGTGGTGGAAGCACTACAAATTGTGATTGTGGGGACACAGGTGGAGTGTGAAGTGAATCGTGGACGATTTGTTTCCTTTAGACTTTCTTGTTTCACATATATTTTTTCCTTTTTTAGCCCTTGTGAATGGGCTCTTATAGACACTTATTTATTTATAAATTGGTGTGATTTCTTTATACACGTTTTTCACCTAATGAGTTTGATGTCATTATATTGATAAATTTTTGTGTGTTCACAATGTTGAGTTACATTTTTTAGCATTGCTTCCTATAGCTATCACAATTCTAGTGTCACAAATTGCTTAACCACTTCCCGCCCAGCGGGGGTTCAGTTATCCTGACTGGACCTCATATGATGTCTTTCAGGATAACTGTCTGTCAGTCTGACACGCCGCAACACCGATCTCGGTAAAGAGCCTCTGACAGAGGCTCTTTACCATGTGATCAGCTGTGTCCAATCACGGCTGATCACAGTGTAAACAGGAAGAGCCGTTTATCGGCTTTTCCTCACTTGTGTTTGACAGACGCAAGTAGAAGAGAGCCGATCAGTGGTTCTCCTGACAGTAGAAGAGAGCCGATTGCAGATTCCCACACTGGACCACCAGGGATGCCTCCAGGAGACGAGGGATGGCCAGCACACATGAATGACCAGGTATGCCCTCCATGGCCACCAGGGATGCCACACAGTTCCCTAAAAGATGCCAATCAGTGCCCATTACAAATGCCTGCCAGATGTCTCCTCATCAATGATGCCCAGCAGTGCCACCCATCAGTGTCCATCAGTGCCACCCATCAGTGCCACCTATCAGTGCCCATCCATGCCCATCAGTGCCCACCTATCAGTGCCATCTGTGCCACCTATCATTGTCATCCATAAGTACCGATCAGTGCAGCCTTTCAGTGCTCATCAGTGCCACCTATCAGTGACCATCAGTGCCATCTATCAGTGCCCAACAGTACCACCTATGAGTGCCCATCAGTGCTGAATACCAGTGCCACCTATCAGTGCCCATCAGTGCAGCCTATCAGTACCCATCAGTGCTGCCTATCAGTACCACCTTTTCAGTGCCACCTCATTGGTGCCACCTCATCAGTGCCCATCAGTAGACATGTGCACGACAAAAAAAATGTTGTTTAGTTTTGTTTCTTTATGTTTCCGTTGATTCATAACGATTCGTAATTTCATAAGATGCGAGTTTTCATGTTTGGATTCTTTGTATTTTCGTAACAGTTATATTTTTTTTGATACAAAATAATTTGTAATTGCGTTAGTCTAATTTTCTTTGATTCTAAATTTGTAATTTTGTTAGATAATAATTTTCGTTTATTCGGTACACTACTCGTAATTTAGTAATTGTTACTTTTGTGAGATTGCCTTTTTCATTGATTCATACTTTCATAGGAAATAAAGAATAATAATCCTATGCTTGCTATTCTAATAAGTCCTGTACTTACTCCAGTCCACTCCCTCAGTCACAAGACTCCCTCAGTCACTCCGTCTCCTCCTCAACTGAATCTAAAAAGATTCAGGAATGCAGTATGACTCAGACACAAAAGGGATAAGCTGATTGGCTAAAGATATTAAGTAAGATACATCACTCACTAATACACTGCCCATTCGAAAGTACGATTTGAGAACACAAAATTATGAACGTACGAAATTACGAACATACATATTAAAGTGGTTGTAAACCCGTTACAACCACTTTTACCTACAGGTAAGCCTAGATTAAGGCTTACCTGTAGGTGCTTGAAATATCTCCTAAACCCCTACGGTTTAGGTGATATTTACAAAAAAGGCGATCGCCGATGTCTACTGTGCATGCGCCGTAGACAACGGCACAAGCGCACTTTAGACTCCTTTAGAAACGGTAAGCGTGCCGTTTCTAAAGGAGATTGTGCCGTGACTGGCGGCTCGTGCGCACATGCACGGGAGTGACGTCATCGTGGCTCCAGCCAATCACAGCGCCGGAGCCGCGATGCCCGGAAGGAAGATGGACACTTTGTGGAAGAGGGCACAGCAGTGACATTGCAGTCTCCTGTGTCAGGTAAGTGACACATAATTTTTTCAAAATTTTCGGTCTTTTTTTATTTGTTGCTCAAAAAATAAAAACCCCACCAGTGATCAAATACCACCAAAAGAAAGCTGTATTTGTGGGAACAAGATGATAAAAAAAATGTTTTGGGTACATCGTAGCATAACTGTGCAATTGTCATTCAAAATGCGACAGCGCTGAAAGCTAAAAATTGGCCTGGGCAGGAAGAGGCGAAAGTGCCTGGTATTGAAGTGGTTAAGTAGAAGCTCATAAGAGGGTTTAATACTTGGTGTCCCCTGGTGGTGGAAGCACTACAAATTGTGATTGTGGGGAGTAAGTGAATCGTGGGTGATTTGTTTCCTTTGGACTTTCTTTTTTCGCATACTGTATATTTTTCCTTTTTAGCCCTTGTGAATGGACTTTTATGGACACTATTTATATATTTGGTGTAATTTCTCTATACACATTTTTCACCTAATAAGTTTGATGTCATTATATTGATTCATTTTTGTGTGTTCACAATATTGAGTTACGTTTTTTAGCACTGCGTCATATATTTATCACATATCAGCAAACAAGGATTTTGACCAAGGATTTTTTCTTAGTTTTTTTAACTGCAATGCATGGCAACACAATAATGAACATTGCAAATACACAATTTTTGTAGTGTTTTCATTCATTGGCAGCCCATTAACTTTTTATGGGTTGCTTTTACTCAATGCAGCACAGCAGTGTGAATGGGCCCTTAGTATAAGATCCAGGAAGAGTATGTCAAGATCAATAAGGGTGAAAAAATAAATCATTCATATTAAGGTTTCACATTTATAGTAAGTGTAAACTTAATATTTACATTCATTCATAGGCCTAGCCATGGCTGTCTCTGTTTAAACGCCTGCCAACCAGCCGCCGCAGTTATACTGCGGCAGGTTGTCACGGCTGCGCAAATTGCCGTAGCTATATGTCAGCTATTTAAGACGCTATAGCAGACGTGCCTGCAGCGTGTCCCCGGAGCAAATGCGCATGCCCAATGCACGCTCCTGACCGAAGAAGAACAGGGATCTGTTTGAGGGGAGTAGAGACAGATTGTCTGTTCCTACTTAGTAGGAACAACAGTTTGGCTCCTCCCCCAGTCACTCCCATCCCTCCCCAGTTAGAAACACACATAGGGAACACAGGTAAATGGCGGGGATCTGATTTTTATAGTGACTGCGACATTGCGGCGTACAGATCAGACAATTTTAACACTTTGGGACCAGTGACATTTATACAGTAATCAGTGGCTATTTTTAGCTCTGATAGCTGTATAAATGTCAGTGGTCCCAAAAAAGTGTCAAAAGTGTCTGATCTGTCCACCGCAATGTCGCAGTCCCAATAAAAATCAGATCCCTGCCATTACTAGTAAAAAAACAGATAATACATTTTTTTTTTACCAAAAATATGTAGAAGAATATATATCGGCCTAAACTGATAAAGAAATTATTATTTTTTAATTTTTTGAGGATATTTATTATAGCAAAAAGTACAAAATATTGTGTTTTGTTTTTTTAAAATTGTCGCTCTTTTTTTGTTAATAGCGCAAAAAATAAAAACCGCAGAGGTGATCAAATACCACCAAACAAAGCTCTATTTGTGGGAAAAAATGACATCAATTTTATTTGGGTACAAACGTTGCACGACCGCGCAATTGTCAGTTAAAGTAACCCAGTGCCATATCCCAAAAAATGGCCTCGCCATTAAGGGGGGTAAATCCTTCTGGGGCTGAAGTGGTTAAATAATTTATCCTCTGAAGATGAATTCTGCAGAAGTATGTTTGCGTCATATAAAGTTATTTGAGGTTGCCGTGCCCTGGTGTAGGAAGCCTATATACTGACCCTATTCCAAAATAGATCTCAGCTAATATCCAGCCAATTGTCTTAAATGCAGCTCTGAATATAACCTTTTAGAGAATAAAAAAGTGCCATGAAGCTGATTAATGAAGATTCGATTTTAAATGTGACAGGTTATCTTTCAAGGTTTGTGCACACATCTACTCCCAGAGAGGGTACTGCACCAGAGACTGCATATTCCTAGCTATTGCTGTCCCAAAGACTGATCACACCATAAATGCACCCAAAGTATGAAACAATCTTTAGTACAAATGTGCAATTTGTTTTGTTCCAAATTCGTTTTTTAAAAGTTAACAAAAACCTGTTTAAATAACAAATTTTTCCGAATACTGTATTCGTGCACATGTATAATTTTTAGCATATTTGGATTCAAGACAATACAATTCTAGAATTATGCATTCAAAATGATCAGATGCAGATCAGGAAGGAAGCAAGTCATGGTCTCTCCAGCATGGGATGTTGTTAGCATTTTTGTCAAGTATTTTGCATAATATAAACACTTACAACAGGTGCAGGTACAGGCAAACAGTGTGGTACACTGAAAGAATTCTTATGTGTTCGATTTTCTGTAATACTTATATTAACCTGATGATGCTTATGACATTAGCACGCTAAAAAAAATCCACCTAAGGGACAGATTTACAGTTAAAGATACATCACTAATTCCCCGTGCCCTGTGGGTCTGATTGCAACATTACACAATACTGAATTATTATTATTAATTTTTAACCTTCACATTTTCTCTATCTATGAATTACGTTATAAAATCCTGATTAAATAGGAAACTGAATGTTTCAGGTTGTGTCCCTATTTACATACTGACTCTACTTATTGTAAGAATGCTTATTAACCACTTGACCTTTGGAAGGTTTTTGTCCCTTCATGACCAGGACATTTTTTGCTATTAAGCAATGTGCTCCATCATGCAACATTGAACCCAAAGGAAATATATATCATATTTTTATAGCTTTGGTGGTATTTGATCACCACCAGGTTTTCAATTCTTTAGTATATAAATTATTTTTTTTTCGAAAAAACAAAAACCCAATGTTTTCTACTTTTTGGTATAAATGATATCAAATTAAATTGAATTTGCCTTTAGGCCAAAATGTATCCTGCTACGTCTTTGGTAAAAAAAAAAAAAATCCCTCGTTCAATGACTTGGTCGTTGAACGAGGAGCCACAAGTAATCAATATTTTAAGCATTCTTACCTTCTGTAGTGTAGTGTATTGTGAAAAAAAAAAGGTTTAAACACAAAACTCCAGCTCAATAACGTTGTTTTTAATTTGCATAAGTACAGAACACAATACAATGATGTATAGCGCGTCGTTAGGGTGGGGAGAGCTGGTCCTAAGTCTGAGTGATCGTTAAACAGGTAAGTCGTTAAATGAGGAGTATCTGTATTAATTGGTTTGATTAATAATTATTGGGTCTACAAACTATGTTATATATACTGGGATTTACGCAGAGGACAGACACTATATAAGTAATGGTGGTGATCAGTGACTTATAGTGTGACTGGGATAGTGTGGTGGGCAATCACGGACTGGCGCTAACTGACACTGGCTGGGAGGGACTATAACTGACACTGACGTCGCTAGTGACACTAAAGCCTAGTACACACAGGCCGATTGTCAGGCGACATTGGCCGGTTCAATAAAAAAGGGCCGACATTTGGCCCCTGTGTATGGCAGCTGGTCTGACCATTAAAATAATTAAAACAAAAGAGAATATTATATACACTTGGAGATTACTACCGTGCATATTGTATAAAAAAGGTTTCGGAAATTGATGAACCCCAAAAGTCATAGGGGTGCTGGAATATAGATCTTGACACAGTCCTCTACACGTTTCGTGGCTTAAGAATAGGGATGAGCCCAACACCCCCCCCCCCCCCCAGTTTGGTTCGCACCAGAACTTGCGAACAGGCAAAAAATTTGTTTGAACACGCAAACACCGTTAAAGTCTATGGGGACACGAACATGAAAAATCAAAAGTGCTAATTTTAAAGGCAGAAGTTTTTTTCGAGTGATTTTAATAGTAAAGTGAAACAAAAAAATGAAATATTCCTTTAAATTTTGTGCCTGGGGGGTGTCTATAGTATGCCTGTAAAGTGGCATAGTTTAGAACAACACCACAGCAAAAAAAAAAGTAATTTAAAACTTCTAAAACTGTTAAACAGGGGCAGAAAAATTGGGCCCTTGGTGGTGGTGCCACAACACTGTAAGCTCTCACACTTACTCTTGGTGGGTGCAGGAAGGGGCCCTGCTGTGAAATATTAGATCAAGAATTGTAATTACATGCCCCTGTCAAACAGGGGCAAAAAAATTGGGCCTTGGTTGGGGGTGGTGGTGCCACAACACTGTAATCCCTTACAGATACTCTTGTTGGGCGCAGGAACGACCCTGCTGTGAAATATTAGATCAAAAATTGTAATTTAAACAATGCTGATCTTGCGAGCTACCATACACAAATTGTCAGTTCTAATATATTCAGCTGCTAGCACTGATCATGTCCCATAAGGCTGTGCATTCAGCAACAAAAATATAGTTTAAAAAAGTGCTGCGCTAAAAAATGCCTGTGTGTTTAATACACATGAATACACACGCTATACTATGTCTGTAGTAAACCACATAAAAAATATTATAATGACACCACTAACTCAAATTGGTGTAACTCTGTGCTTAATTATATTGCTGCTTGTGAACTACTAATTGATTAGTATCTCTGCTTCTCCTTATATCCACACTCTACTAATACCTATAGAAATTCACATGCATATAGTGCTAATGGGTGCCACAACTAATTATTAATTAAAGTGACTCTGTGCAACGAAATAAAATATTTATATTAATACTCAAATATCAACATCTGTCATAGAATGAATCCAATATATATGTGCTCAAATTATTCACAAACGTGTTCCCATGCATAGGGATGAGCCGAACACCCCCGGGTTCGGTTCGCACCAGAACCTTCGAACGGACCGAAAGTTCGCGCGAATTTTCGAACCCTATACGTTATAATGGACGCGAACGTTCGAAATCAAAATTGCTAATTACAACGGCCAATATGCATGTTAATGTCATAAAACAGGTTTGGGGACCCGGGTCCTGCCCCAGGGGACATATATCAATGCAAAAAGAACTTTTAAAAACTAACGTTTTTTCGGGAGCAGTCATTTTAATGATGCATAAAGTGAAAAAAAAAAAAGTGAAATTTTCCTTTAAATATGGTACCTGGGGGGTGTCTAAAGTATGCCTGTGAAGTGGCATGTGTTTCCCGTGTTTAGAACTGTCCTTGCACAAAATGACATTTGTAAAGGAAAAAAAAAGCCATTTAAAACCACTTGCGGCTTTATGTCATGTCTTGTCCTGGCCGCCATATGGCTGAAAATCCTTGACATGGCTACCCCATCACCCCCCCCCCCACCCCCAGCCCCTTTGGGTCTTGTATGGATATTAAGGGGGACCCCGCACCCAAAATAAAACCCTATACCTACAACCCTATATACTCTGAACAGCAGTTACAGGCGGTGCAAACAAGACTGTAGGTTTGTTCTTAAGTAGAATCTGAACAGGTACATTATGAAGTGTAGCTCCATCCCCAAAAAATCTATTTTTAAGCTTTTTGGAGAACATAGGGAGGGGTTATCACCCCTGTAACATTTGCTGTCTTTGCACATCTGTTCAGAACATGTTACCTCACTTTCCGTCCCAATGACAAATGTTTTTGGAAAAGTGGGGTTTTAATTGAAACAAGGATTGGTGATAAAGCATCAGTAGAGAGGAGATACCTTTTTACCAAATTAAATCTAACAGGATCGAATTTCCCTTCCTAGGGGTAGATTTCCTCTCACTTCCTGTTTTCTCTTTCTGTTTGCAAGTAGGAGTCGTTTGTAAGTTGGATGTTTGAAAGTAGGGGCCTGCCGTATATACTCTGCAGAAATTTGCCCTATTAGATGTTGGTGTAGCCACAAGACTGGTGGGCACAGGAATGGGCCCTGCTGTGAGTTAATAGATCAAGATTTGTAATTGCATGCACCTGTTGAACAGGGCAGAAAAATTGGGGGTTTGGTGGTGGTGGTGGTGGTGGACGGTGTTGCCACAAGACTGTAAGCCCTCACAGTTACTCTTGGTGGGCGCAGGAATGGGCCCTGCTGTGAGTTATTAGATCAAGATTTGTAATTGCATGCACCTGTTGAACAGGGCAGAAAAATTGGGCCTTTGGCGGTGGTGGTGGTGGTGGACGGTGTTGCCACAAGACTGTAGCCCTCACAGTTACTCTTGGTGGGCGCAGGAATGGGCCCTGCTGTGAACTATTAGATCAAGATTTGTAATTACACGCCCCTGTTAAACAGGGGCTGAAAAATTGGGCCTTAGGCATTGGTGCTGGTGCCACAACACTGCAACCCCTCACAGATACTGTACTTGGTGCACAGCAGTCACACCTGTTGCGAAGCATCTTTTTAAAAAATTTGTAATTACACGCCCCTGTTAAACAGGGGCTGAAAAATTGAGCCTTAGGCATTGGTGCTGGTGCCACAACACTGCAACCCCTCACAGATACTGTACTTTAGCACAGCAATGAGACCTGTTGCAAAGCATTTATTAAAAAATTGTAATTACACGCCCCTGTTAACAGGGGCTGAAAAATTGTGCCTTAGGCACTGGTGCTGGTGCCACAACACTGCAACCCCTCACAGATACTGTACTTGGAGCACAGCAGTCACACCTGTTGCGAAGCATCTTTTTAAAAAATTTTAATTACACGCCCCTGTTATACAGGGGCTGAAAAATTATGCCTTAGGCACTGGTGCTGGTGCCACAACACTGCAACCCCTCACAGATACTGTACTTGGAGCACAGCAGTCACACCTGTTGCGAAGCATCTTTTTAAAAAATTGTAATTACACGCCCCTGTTAAACAGGGGCTGAAAAATTGGGCCTAGGCATTGGTGCTGGTGCCACAACACTGCAACCCCTCACAGATACTGTACTCTTAGCACAGCAATGAGACCTGTTGCAAAGCATTGCCTAAAAATTGTAATTACACGCCCCAACAGGGGCTGAAAAATTGTGCCTTAGGCACTGGTGCTGGTGCCACAACACTGCAACCCCTCACAGATACTGTACTTGGAGCACAGCAGTCACACGTGTTGCGAAGCATTTTTTTTAAAAAATTGTAATTACACGCCCCTGTTAAACAGGGGCTGAAAAATTGTGCCTTAGGCATTGGTGCTGGTGCCACAACACTGCAACCCCTCACAGATACTGTACTCTTAGCACAGCAATGAGCTGTTGCAAAGCATTGCCTAAAAATTGTGCCTTAGGCACTGGTGCTGGTGCCACAACACTGCAACCCCTCACAGATACTGTACTTGGAGCACAGCAGTCACACCTGTTGCGAAGCATCTTTTTAAAAAAAAAAATTGTAATTACACGCCCCTGTTAACAGGGGCTGAAAAATTATGCCTTAGGCACTGGTGCTGGTGCCACAACACTGCAACCCCTCACAGATACTGTACTTTAGCACAGCAATGAGACCTGTTGCAAAGCATTGCCTAAAAATTGTAATTACACGCCCCAACAGGGGCTGAAAAATTGTGCCTTAGGCACTGGTGCTGGTGCCACAACACTGCAACCCCTCACAGATACTGTACTTGGAGCACAGCAGTCACACGTGTTGCGAAGCATTTTTTTAAAAAAATTGTAAGTACACGCCCCTGTTACACAGGGGCTGAAAAATTGTGCCTTAGGCACTGGTGTGGTGGCATGGATCATTGAGGAGGAGGAAGAGGATAGTCAGTGAACATAAGAGGACAGTCACTCAGCATCAGCATAGGCAGTCTTGAAGGGATGTGACATTATAAATTATTCCGTTATATCCGCTTCAGGTGCCTGGTAGCTGGTGGTGATCCAAGACTGATTCATTTTTATGAAGGTCAGTCGCTCAACCGAGTCAGTGGACAGGCGCAATCTATGATCGGTGACAAATCCTCCAGCAGCACTGAATGTGCGTTCGGAAAGAACGCTGGAGGCAGGACAGGCCAGTAGCTCAATTGCATACTGTGCAAGCTCTGGCCAGTGATCCATCCTCAGGACCCAGTAAGCCAGAGGATTTTCGGTGGGAAAGGTGTCCAAGTCTGACCTTGCCCCAAGGTATTCCTGCACCATGTATATCAGACGATGGCGATGGTTGCTGGAACCGATCATACCTTGGGGCTGCGGACTAAAAAAAATTGTCTGAACGCATCGGTCAGACGTCCACCTTCCCCACCGCTCCTTCTGCTACTGACCGAAGCCTCAGCAACTCGTCGCCCAGGACCAGGAGTTTGTAACCTCCCAGTTTCTGGGAACGCGTTGCACAGACCTTTCTGCAAGGCCTCCCTGAGATGTCTCATCCTCTGCTCCCTCTGCGACGGCAAGATAAGGTCCGCAACCTTACCCTTGTACCGTGGATCAAGGAGAGTGGCCAGCCAGTAATGGTCCCTCTCCTTGATCCGAAGAACACGAGGATCCTTCCGCAGGCTTTGCAGGATCAGGGAGGCCATGCAGCGTAGGTTAGCTGAGGCATTCGGTCCGGAGTCTTCTGGGTCACTGAGGATGACATGATCGCCAGCCACCTCCTCCCAGCCACGTACAAGTCCACTGGTTTGTTGGGACTGTACATCATCCCTAAAAGACTGCTGCTGCTGATGCTGAGTGCCAGGCTCCACCTCCATGCTCACACAATCCTCCTCCTCCTCCTCCTCCTCCTCATCCTCTTCCTGTGTGATGGGTGGGACAGAAGGAACACTGTCCGGATAAAGGGGGCCTTGAGAGGCAAGGAAGTCCGCCTCTTCCTGCCTCTGTTCTGCCTCAAGTGCCCTGTCCATTATCCCATGCAGCGTATGCTCCAACAGGTGGACAAGAGGTACAGTGTCACTGATGCATGCACTGTCACTGCTCACCATCCTCGTGGCCTCCTCAAATGGTGAGAGGACAGTGCATGCATCCCTGATCATGCTCCACTGACGTGGGGAAAAAAAGCCAAGCTCCCCTGACCCTGTCCTGGTGCCGTAGTCGCAAAGGTACTCATTGATGGCCCTCTGCTGCGTGTGCAGTCGCTGCAGCATGGCCAACGTTGAGTTCCACCTGGTGGGCATGTCACATATTAGGCGGTTCTTGGGCAGGTTCAGCTCCTTTTGCAGCTCAGTCAGCCGAGCACTGGCATTATAAGATCGGAGGAAATGCACACAGACTTTCCTGGCCTGCCTCAGGACATCCTGTAAGCCTGGGAACCTGCCCAAGAACCGCTGCACCACCAGGTTGAGGACGTGAGCCATACAGGGCACATGGGTGAGCTGCCCCTGTCGCAGGGCGGAGAGGAGGTTGGTGCCATTGTCAGAAACGACCATTCCTGGCTTAAGCTGACGTGGCGTCAACCACCTCTCGGCCTGCCCCTGCAGAGCTGCCAGAACCTCTGGCCCAGTGTGGCTCCTGTCCCCCAAACACACCAGCGCAAGCACGGCATGGCATCTTTTTGCCTGCGTACTTTCGTAGCCCCTTGTACGCCTACGGAGCACCGCTGGTTCCGAGGACAGAGCACTGGAGGAAGAAGAAGAGGAGGGGGTGGAGGAGAGAGGTGTGTCACAACCAGTAGCAGTAGTAGCGTTTTGGAGGCGTGGTGGCAGAACAACCTCCAACACTACTGCACCTTGTCCTGCATCCCTCCCAGCTGCCAATAGAGTGACCCAATGGGCCGTGAAAGAAAGGTACGTCCCTGTCCATGCCTGCTGGACCATGAGTCAGCGGTAATATGCACCTTACCGCTGACCGCCCTGTCCAGCGAGGCATGGACATTGCCTTCCACATGCCGGTAGAGAGACGGAATCGCCTTCCGTGAGAAAAAGTGGCGTTTGGGAACCTGCCACTGAGGAACCGCACATTGAACAAACTCACGGAAGGGGGCCGAGTCTACCAACTGAAAAGGCAGCAGTTGAAGTGCTAGCAATTTAGCCAAGCTAGCATTCAACCGCTGGGCATGTGGATGGCTGGGAGTGTACTTCTTTCGACGGTCCAGCAGCTGGGGCAGGGAAATTTGCCTGCTACAATCGGACGTCGGTGTACTGCAAGTACTTGGTTGTGACACACCTAATTCTACACCTTCAGTCCTCTCAGAGCAGCTTTCAGAGAGGACTGAAGATGTAGTGGGGATGGAGATCCCAGCTGATGAGGAGCAAGGAGAGGTCCGCTTTGTTCTTTGGTGTGGGTCTTTTATGTGTGCTTGCCAACGAGCTGCATGGCAGGTCGACATATGTCTGCTCATGCTTGTGGTGCCCAAGCGGCTGATGTTTTGGCCACGCGAGATACGCTTGAGACAAATATTGCAAATAGCAGTGGTGCGATCTGATGCACTCGTCTCAAAAAAGGCCCACACCAAAGAACTTTTGTGATAACGTGCAGAGGCAGCGCCCTGCACAGGCGGAGCTCTGCGGTGTGGTACAGTTGCTGTGCTGGCCTCTAGCTGGCCTCCAGGGGGCATCCTGCCTCGTTGGACATGTGACGCCGCATCCTCCTCCTCGTCGTCCTCCTCCTCATCCTCTCTCCCTTCAGGCACCCACGTGGAGTCAGTGACCTCATCATCCCCTCCCTCTTCACCACTAGAGCAAACCTGGCAGTAAGCTGCAGCTGGTGGAACAGTACTGCCAGATTGCTCAAGCTGGGTATCATCATCCGAGCCTTCGACTCGTTGGGCATCCTCCTGGAGCATGTACCCAACACTGTGCTCAAAGAGTTCGGGGGACTCCTCAGGAGGACATGGTGGGTCTAGGGAAGGGGTGGCTGATGATGCCATTGAGTACGCGTTGGCAGCTGCTGTGCCAGTACCCTGAGCCTGGGTGAGAGAGGATGAGGAGGATGAGGAGGGCTTGGTCATCCATTCTACCAAGCCTTCAGCATGATGCGGCTCCACATGTCCAGCTGCCGAAAACAAAGTCGCGCGTGTCCCATGGCCACGTGCTGATGGCGATGCACGACCACGTCCACGGCCACGGCCACGTGCTCTAGAAACAGAGCCTGCCTGCCCTGTGTTCTTGCTCTGCACGCTCTGCCTCTGGCGGTCTTCCAGCCATTGTAGTCGGTAGTGTGGTATGTATAAAAAATAGAGCTCCTATGTGTGTGCACAACAAACCAGACACTATAGGAGCTCTGTGTGATGCCACTGCTTCTGAGAAGAAAATATAGGAGCTCTGTGTGATGCCACTAACACACTAGAAGTCCTAGGGTGCTTCTGCAAAGAAAATATAGGAGCTCTGTGTGATGCCACTAGAAGTCTAGGGGTGCTTCTGCAGAAAATATAGGGAGCTCTGTGTGATGCCACTAACACACTGAGAAGAAAATATAGGAGCTCTGTGTGATGCCACTAACACACTAGAAGTCCTATGGGTGCTTCTGCGAAGAAAATATAGGAGCTCTGTGTGATGCCACTAACACACTAGAAGTCCTATGGGTGCTTCTGCGAAGAAAATATAGGAGCTCTGTGTGATGCCACTAACACACTAGAAGTCCTATGGGTGCTTCTGCAAAGAAAATATAGGAGCTCTGTGTGATGCCACTAACACACTAGAAGTCCTGTGGGTGCTTCTGAGAAGAAAATATAGGAGCTCTGTGTGATGCCACTAACACACTAGAAGTCCTATGGGTGCTTCTGCGAAGAAAATATAGGAGCTCTGTGTGATGCCACTAACACACTAGAAGTCCTGTGGGTGCTTCTGCAAAGAAAATATAGGAGCTCTGTGTGATGCCACTAACACACTAGAAGTCCTGTGGGTGCTTCTGAGAAGAAAATATAGGAGCTCTGTGTGATGCCACTAACACACTAGAAGTCCTATGGGTGCTTCTGCAAAGAAAATATAGGAGCTCTGTGTGATGCCACTAACACACTAGAAGTCCTGTGGGTGCTTCTGAAAGAAAATATAGGAGCTCTGTGTGATGCCACTAACACACTAGAAGTCCTTTGGGTGCTTCTGGTAAGAAAATATAGGAGCTCTGTGTGATGCCACTAACACACTAGAAGTCCTTTGGGTGCTTCTGGGAAGAAAATATAGGAGCTCTGTGTGATGCCACTAACACACTAGAAGTCCTATGGGTGCTTCTGGGAAGAAAAAATATAGGAGCTCTGTGTGATGCCACTAACACACTAGAAGTCCTATGGGTGCTTCTGAGAAGAAAATATAGGAGCTCTGTGTGATGCCACTAACACACTAGAAGTCCTATGGGTGCTTCTGGAAAGAAAATATAGGAGCTCTGTGTGATGCCACTAACACACTAGAAGTCCTGGGGTGCTTCTGGGAAGAAAATATAGGAGCTCTGTGTGATGCCACTAACACATAGAAGTCCTATGGGTGCTTCTGGGAAGAAAATAGATAGGAGCTCTGTGTGATGCCACTAACACACTAGAAGTCCTATGGGTGCTTCTGGGAAGAAAATATAGGGAGCTCTGTGTGATGCCACTAACACACTAGAAGTCCTATGGGTGCTTCTGGGAAGAGAAATATAGGAGCTCTGTGTGATGCCACTAACACACTAGAAGTCCTATGGGGTGCTTCTGGGAATAAAATATAGGAGCTCTGTGTGATGCCACTAACACACTAGAAGTCCTATGGGTGCTTCTGGGAAGAAAATATAGGAGCTCTGTGTGATGCCACTAACACACTAGAAGTCCTATGGGTGCTTCTGGGAAGAAAATATATATAGGAGCTCTGTGTGATGCCACTAACACACTAGAAGTCCTATGGGTGCTTCTGGGAAGAAAATATAGGAGCTCTGTGTGATGCCACTAACACACTAGAAGTCCTATGTGGTGCTTCTGGGAAGAAAAATATAGGAGCTCTGTGTGATGCCACTAACACACTAGAAGTCCTATGGGTGCTTCTGGGAAGAAAATATAGGGAGCTCTGTGTGATGCCACTAACACACTAGAAGTCCTATGGGTGCTTCTGGGAAGAAAATATAGGAGCTCTGTGTGATGCCACTAACACACTAGAAGTCCTATGGGTGCTTCTGGGAAGAAAATATAGGGAGCTCTGTGTGATGCCACTAACACACTAGAAGTCCTATGGGTGCTTCTGGGAAGAAAATATAGGGAGCTCTGTGTGATGCCACTAACACACTAGAAGTCCTATGGGTGCTTCTGGGAAAAAAAATATAGGAGCTCTGTGTGATGCCACTAACACACTAGAAGTCCTATGGGTGCTTCTGGGAAGAAAATATAGGGAGCTCTGTGTGATGCCACTAACACACTAGAAGTCCTATGGGTGCTTCTGGGAAGAAAAATATAGGAGCTCTGTGTGATGCCACTAACACACTAGAAGTCCTATGGGTGCTTCTGGGAAGAAAATATAGGAGCTCTGTGTGATGCCACTAACACACTAGAAGTCCTATGGGTGCTTCTGGGAAGAAAATATAGGAGCTCTGTGTGATGCCACTAACACACTAGAAGTCCTAGTGGTGCTTCTGGGAAGAATATATAGCTCTGTGTGATGGGACTAACACACTTCAAGTCCTATGGGTGCTTCTGGGAAGAAAATATAGCTCTGTGTGATGCCACTAACACACTAGAAGTCCTATGGGTGCTTCTGGGAAGAAAATATAGGGAGCTCTGTGTGATGCCACTAACACACTTCAAAGTCCTATAGGTGCTTCTGGGAAGAAAATATAGGAGCTCTGTGTGATGGGACTAACACACTTCAAGTCCTATGGGTGCTTCTGGGAAGAAAATATAGGAGCTCTGTGTGTGATGGGACTAACACACTAGAAAGTCCTATAGGTGCTTCTGGGAAGAAAATATGGGAGCACTGTGTGATGGGACTAACACACTAGATGTCCTATGGGTCCTTCTGGGAAAAAAATATTGGAGCTCTGTGTGATGCCACTAACACACTTCAAGTCCTATAGGTGCTTCTGGGAAGAAAATATAGGAGCTCTGTGTGATGGGACTAACACACTAGAAGTCCTATGGGTGCTTCCTGGAAGAAATTATGGGAGCTCTGTGTGATGCCACTAACACACTAGAAGTCCTATAGGTGCTTCTGGGAAGAAAAATATAGCTCTGTGTGATGCCACTAACACATTCCGCGGCAATCACTCCCCACTGGCCAATAGAGTGACTGTACCAATGGCCGGAAAGTAAAAGATAACAGTCCTCTGTGTCCATTGCTGCTTGGAAAACCAGAGTCCACCGGTAATTTATCACCTTACTCCCCCCACTGGCTGAACCGCCCTGTCCTGGCTGAGGCATTGGGACATTTGCCTTCCACATGTCCTGGTAGAGAGAACGGATATCAAAATCGTCCGTTAGAAAAAAGAGGCGTTGGGAACTCTGCACATGAGGAACCACTCAATTGAACAAATACTCCTACTGGAAGGGGCGAGTCTATACCAACCGAAAAGGCCACAGTTTATTTGATGTGCTTAGACAATTTTAGGGCCAAGCTAGCCTTCAACCGGTTGCGAGGCATGTGGATGGCTCGGGGAGTGTACTCTGTGTCAGTCGATCCAGCTGCTGGGGCAGGAATATAGTTGCATGCGACACTGGCGGGAACGTCGGTTAGTGTAACTTCTGACAAGATATTCGGTGGTTGTGACACTACCTAATAGCGACACCGTCTGTCATCTCCAGAAGAGCTTGCTAGAAGGACGGACTGAAGATGTAGTGGGGGATGAGTGAGCCCAGACTGATTAGGGAGCTAAGAGAGGAGGGTCATGCTATTGTTACTTTGGTGTGGGTCTTCCGTTAAGTGTGTCTAATGCCTTCGAGCTGCATGTCAGAAGTGGTACATTTGGTCTAGCTCAGGCTTGGGGTGCCCAAGGCGGATGATGTGTTTGGCCATTGCGAGATTCGCTTGAGACAATTTTGCATATTAGCTGTGGTGCAGATCGTGGCTCTCCGCGCAAAATAAATTAATATTAAAATAAAAACCCCACAGCCAAAGAAACTTAGTCTGATTTCGTATGGCAGTAGGCAGTGCCCTGCAAAGGCTGCGAGATTCTATGCGGTGTGGGACTGTGGTTTTTGGCCGTGGCTGGCCGCGAGCGGGCCTCCAGGGGGCAATCCGGACTGCGTAGGGAGCATATGAAGCAGCATCCTCTTCCTCCTTCCTTACTAGCCTCCGAATCACTCATCTACGCGTCAGGCAACCCTCGTAGGAGTCACGTGGACCTCTTCATCCCCCATCCCTCTCTCAAAATTCTTCAAAGAATAACCATGGGCAAGTAAGCCTTGCAGATGGTTGGAACATTACTGTTGCCTGTTTTTGCTGTCCGCTTCAGCACTTCCACCTTCTCTCGCTCTGCGCGCTACTACAGACATGTCGTCTGCCGTCTAGCAGGTGGGTAGTCGCGGATGGGCGATCCGAGGCCGTGAGGGTCAAGGCGAATGGGTGTGTTTGCATGCGCGAGCTCAGAAGCGATTGGGTGTGTGGATTTGGGGGTTGGCTTGTTTAGGTACCCTACACTTGTGCGCTATGAGAGCTTCGTGGGGACTCTCTCAGCGGTTAGGAGCATGGGGGATGGGTTCTGATAGGAATGGGTGGTGGATGGTGGTCATTGTGGGGGTTGATGTCAGTAGAGGGTGATGTGTGGTCGGATGGGTAAATGATGATGGTGATGGGTTTGGGTGGTTACTAAACAGCAAGATGGGGATCCGTTGGGCGTGAAGGCGGGAGGGGGCGTTAACAGCGTCACGCCAGCTCTGTTCTAGTCCTAGGAGGACCGGGGCAGGTGCCTCCATACCCGAGCATGGTGAGTAGTGGTTAGAGATAGAGCTGGTCATCCAGGCTTCCTTGCCGGCTCTTTCGAGCCTCTGCCATCTCCATTTCTAAGTAAAAGCGTGTCCAATGGCCACGTGACTGATGACAATGGCTCTCCACGCCCTCGGCAGGCTAAACTCGTGGTCTTTTAATGCATAGCTGCCTGCGCCTGTGTAGCTTGCTCCTCTTGCACCGCTCTGCCGCTCCTGGGAGCGTCCTCAGCCATTGTAGTCGGTAGTGTAGTGTGTTAGTATATATATTAGAGGCTCCTATATGTGTGCTCACATACACACTGTAGGTCCTATGGGTGCTGACACTAACACACTATTGGTACTAGGTGGGCGGCGGACAGATAAATTTAGGAGCTCTGTGTGCATGCCACTAACAAACTAGATGGCCGTTGGGTGCTGCGAGCAGAATAAATAATAGGGAGCTCTGTGTGATGCCACTAACACACACTTGATAAGTCCGCTATGGGTGCCTTCTGGTAATAAAATATATTTCCAGTCTCGGGGGAAGGCCATCTATACATCACTAAATCTTAGGGGTCGCTCCGTATGGAGAAGAGTATGGTGAGCTTCAGTGGGATGCCACTCGACACACTATAAGTCCTTATGGGGTGCTTCCCTGCTGAGAAGTAAATCATATTGGGACGCTCTGAATGCTTGATCGCTTCACTAACACACTTAGAAATCCTATGGGTGCTTCTGGTAGCATAATATAGGAGCCTCTGTTGGATGCCACTATACCACACTAGAATGAAGTTCTCCTAGGGTGCTTCTGGGAAGAATATATACGGAGCTCTGTGTGATGCCACTAACACAACTGAAGTCCACTATGGGTGCTTCTGCAGAATGAAAATATAGGAGCTCGGTGTGTTGTCCACTAAACACACTAGAAGACACTATGGGGTTGCTTCTGAGGAAGAAATTATAGGAGCTCTGTGTGATGCCACTAACACAACACTTGAAGTCCTATGGGAGGTGGCTTCTGGTAGAGCTAGACAAATTTAGGAGCTCTGTGTGTGATGCCACTAACACACTAGAAGTCCTATGGGTGCTGCTGGAGTAAGAAAATATAAGGAAGCTCTGTGTGAATGCCAATAACACACTAGAAGTCCATATGGTGCTTCTGGGAAGAAAATATAGGAGTTCTGTGTGATGCCACTAAACACACTAGAAGTCCTATGGGTGCTCTGGGAAGAAAATATAGGAGCTCTGTGTGAGGCCACTAACACTCTAGAAGTCCTATGGGTGCTTCTGGGAAGATAATATAGGAGATCTGTGTGATGCCACTAACACACTAGAAGTCCTATGGTGCTTCTGGGAAGAAAATTATGGAGCTCTGTGTGATGCCACTAACACACAATTGAAGTCCTATGGGTGCTTCTGGGAAGAATAAAATAGGAGCTCTGTGTGATGCTACTAACACACTAGAAGTCCTATGGGTGCTTCTGGGAAGAAAATTTATATCTGTGTGATGCCACTAACACACAATTGAAGTCCTATGGGTGCTTATGGGAAGAACATATAGGACCTCTGTGTGATGCCACATAACACACTAGAAGTCCTGTGGGAGCTTCTGGGAAGACACACTATCAGGAGCTCTGATGTGCTGCCTCGTTCCACTCTAGGAAGTCTGAATATGGGTGCTGCTGGTGAAGAAAATATTAGGAGCTCTATGTGCTGATAGCCAAACACACTAGAAGTCTATGGGGCAGCTTCTGGGAGAAAATATGAGGGGCTCTGTGTGATGCCAGTAACACACTAGAAGTCCTAGGGTGTGCTTCTGGGAAGAAAATATAGGAGCTCTTATGTGATTCCACTAACACACATTGTAAAAGTCACTATGGGTGCTTCTGGGAAGTAAAATATAGGAGATCTGTGTGATGCCACTAAACACACATATTGAATTCTATGGGTGCTTATTGGAAGAAAAATTTAGGAGCTCTGTGTGACATGCCACTAACACACTAGAAGTCCATGGGTACGAAATCTGGGAGAAGAAAATATAGGAGCTCTGTGTGATTGATCACTAACTACAATACTAAAGTCCTATGGGGTGCTTCTTGGAAGAAAATATTCTGGAGCTCTGTGTGATGCCGGCCACTAACACACTAGAAGTCTATGGGTGCTTCTGGGAAGAAAATATGGGAGCTCTGTGTGATGCCACTAACACACAATTGAAGTCCTATGGGTGCTTCTGGGAAGAAAATATGGGAGCTCTGTGTGATGCCACTAACAACCAATAGAAGTCCTGTGGGTGCTTCTGGAAGAAAATATAGGAGCTCTGTGTGATGCCACTAACTCACTAGAAGTCCTATGGGTGCTTCTGGAAGAAAATATAGGAGCTCTGTGTGATGCCACTACACACTAGAAGTCCTATGGGTGCTTCTGGGAAGAAATTATAGGAGCTCTGTGTGATGCCACTAACACACAATTGAAGTCCTATGGGTGCTTCTGGGAAGAAAATATAGGCGCTCTGTGTGATGCCACTAACACACAATTGAAGTCCTATGGGTGCTTTCCTGGAAGAAAATATCGGAGCTCTGTGTGATGCCACTAACACACAATTGAAGTCCTATGGGTGCTTCTGGGAAGAAAATATTGGAGCTCTGTGTGATGCCACTAACACACTTGAAGTCCTATGGGTGCTTCTGGGAAGAAAATATGGGAGCTCTGTGTGATGCCACTAACACACAATTGAAGTCCTATGGGTGCTTCTGGGAAGAAAATATAGGAGCTCTGTGTGATGCCACTAACACACAAGAAGTCCTATGGGTGCTTCTGGGAAGAAAATATAGGAGCTCTGTTGTGATGCCACTAACACACAAGAAGTCCTGTGGGTGCTTCTGGGAAGAAAATATAGGAGCTCTGTGTGATGCCACTAACACACTAGAAGTCCTATGGGTGCTTCGGGAAGAAAATATAGGAGCTCTGTGTGATGCCACTAACACACTAGAAGTCCTATGGGTGCTTCTGGGAAGAAAATATAGGAGCTCTGTGTGATGCCACTAACACACAATTGAAGTCCTATGGGTGCTTCTGGGAAGAAAATATAGGGAGCTCTGTGTGATGCCACTAACACACAATTGAAGTCCTATGGGTGCTTCTGGGAAGAAAATATGGGAGCTCTGTGTGATGCCACTAACACAATAGAAGTCCTATGGGTGCTGCTGGGAAGAATATATAGGAGCTCTGTGTGATGCCACTAACACACATTAGAAGTCCTATGGGTGCTTCTGGGAAGAAAATATGAGAGCTCTGTGTGATGCCACTAACACACAATTGAAGTCCTATGGGTGCTTCTGGGATGAAAATATAGGAGCTCGGTGTGATGCCACTAACACACTAGAAGTCCTATGGGTGCTTCTGGGAGAAAATATATAGGAGCTCTGTGTGATGCCACTAACACACTAGAAGTCTCTATGGGTGCTTCTGGGAAGAAAATATAGAGGAGCTCTGTGTGATGCCACTAACACATAGAAGTCCTATGGGTGCTTCTGGAAGAAAATATAGGAGCTCTGTGTGATGCCACAAACACACTAGAAGTCCTATGTGTGCTTCTGGGAAGAAAATATAGGAGCTCTGTGTGATGCCCTAACACACTAGAAGTCCATGTGGTGCTTCTGGGAAGAAAATATGCCCCCCCCCCCCCAGCTCTATGTGATGCCACTAACACACTAGAAGTCCTATGGGTGCTTCATGGAAGAAAATATAGGAGCTCTGTGTGATGCCACTAACACACTAGAAGTCCTATGGGTGCTTCTGGGAAGAAAATATGGAGCTCTGTGTGATGCCACTAACACACTAGAAGTCCTGTGGGTGCTTCTGGGAAGAAAATATGGGAGCTCTGTGTGATGCCACTAACACACTAGAAGTCCTATGGGTGCTTCTGGGAAGAAAATATGGAGCTCTGTGTGATGCCACTAACACACTAGAAGTCCTATGGGTGCTTCTGTGAAGAAAATATAGGAGCTCTGTGTGATGCCACTAACACACTAGAAGTCCTATGGGTGCTTCTGGATAGAAAATATAGGAGCTCTGTGTGATGCCACTAACACACTTGAAGTCCTATGGGGGCTTCTGGGAAGAAAATATTAGGAGCTCTGTGTGATGCCACTAACACACTAGAAGTCCTATGGGTGCTTCTGGATAAGAAAATATAGGAGCTCTGTGTGATGCCACTAACACACTAGAAGTCCTATGGGTGCTTCTGGGAAGAAAATATAGGAGCTCTGTGTGATGCCACTAACACACTAGAAGTCCTTGGGTGCTTCTGGGAAGAAAATATTGGGAGCTCTGTGTGATGCCACTAACACACAATTGAAGTCCTGTGGGTGCTTCTGGGAAGAAATATAGGAGCTCTGTGTGATGCCACTAACACACACATGAAGTCCTATGGGTGCTTCGGGAAGAAAATATGGGAGCTCTGTGTGATGCCACTAACACACAGAAGTCCTATGGGTGCTTCTGGGAAGAAATATATAGGAGCTCTGTGTGATGCCACTAACACACTAGAAGTCCGATGGGTGCTTCTGGAAGAAAATATAGGAGCTCTGTGTTGCTGCCACTAACACACTAGAAGTCCTATGGGTTGCTTCTGGGAAGAAAATATAGGAGCTCTGCTTGATGCCACTAACACACTAGAAGTCCTATGGGTGCTTCTGGAACGAAAATATGGGAGCTCTGTGTGATGCCACTAACACACTAGAAGTCCTAGGGGTGCTTCTGAGAAGAAAATAGTGGAGCTCTGTGTGATGCCACTAACACACTAGAAGTCTTATGGGTGCTTCTGTGAAGAAAATATAGGAGCTCTGTGTGATGCCACTAACACATAGAAGTCCTGTGGGTGCTTCTGGGAAGAAAATATAGGAGCTCTGTGTGATGCCACTAACACACTAGAATTCCTATGGGTGCTTCTGGGAACAAAAATATAGGAGCTCTGTGTGATGCCACTAACACAATAGAAGTCCTATGGGTGCTTCTTGGAAGAAAATATAGGAGCTCTGTGTGATGCCACTAACACACTTGAAGTCCTATGGGTGCTTCTGGAAGAAAAATATAGGAGCTCTGTGTGATGCCACTAACACACTAGATAAGTCCTATGGGTGCTGCTGAGAAGAAAATATGGAGCTCTGTGTGATGCCACTAACACACAAGAAGTCCTATGGGTGCTTCTGGCAAGAAAATATGGGAGCTCTGTGTGATGCCACTAACACACTAGAAGTCCTATGGGTGCTGCTGGGAAGAAAATATAGGAGCTCTGTGTGATGCCACTAACACACTAGAAGTCCTATGGGTGCTCTGGGAAGAAAATATAGGAGTCTGTGTGATGCCACTAACACACAATTGAAGTCCTATGGGTGCTTCTGGGAAGAAAATATGGGAGCTCTGTGTGATGCCACTAAACACACTAGAAGTCCTATGGTGCTTCTGGGAAGAAAATATAGGAGCTCTGTGAGATGCCACTAACACACTAGAAGTCCTATGGGTGCTTCTGGTAAGAAACTATAGGAGCTCTGTGTGATGCCTCTAACACACTAGAAGTCATATAGGTGCTTCTGGGAAAAAACTATAGGAGCTCTGTGTGATGCCACTAACACACTAGAAGTCCTATGGTGTGCTTCTGGGCAGAAAAAATAGGAGCTCTGTGTGATGCCACAAACACACTTGAAGTCCTGTGGGTGCTGCTGAGACAAAATATAGGCGCTCTGTGTGATGCCACTAACACACTAGAAGTCCTATGGGTGCTTCTGGGAAGAAAATATAGGAGAGCTCTGTGTGATGCCACTAACAATCTAGATGTCCTATGGGTGCTGCTGGCAAGAAAATATAGGAGCTCTGTGTGATGCCACTAACACACTAGAAGTCCTATGGGTGCTTCTGGACCAAGAAAATATAGGAGCTCTTGTGTTGAAGCCACTAAAACACACAATTGGAAGTCCTATGGGTTGCTACTGGATGGGAAGCCACTAACACCTAATAGAAGAATACCTCAGGAGTGCTGCTGGTATAGTCCCCCCCCCCCCCCCCCCCCCCCCCCCCCCCCCCCCCCCCCCCCCCCCCCCCCCCCCCCATAGTATGCATGCCACCCCCAACACCAATCTAAGAAGTCCTACAAACTGGTGCTTGCGCTGCTGAGACAGAAAAGATGGGAGCTCTGTGTGATGCCACTAACACACAAGAATGAAGTCTATGGGTGCTATCTGGGTCAGAAAATATTAGGAGCTCTGTGTGATGCCACTAACACCCAATTGACTAATGTCCTAATGGGTGCTTCTGAGAAGAAAATTATGGAGCTCTGTGTGATGCCACTAACACACATTTGAAGTCCTATGGGTGCTTCTGGGAAGTAAATATAGGAGCTCTGTGTGATGCCACTAACACACTAGAAAGTCCTATGGGTGCTTCTGAGAAGAAAATATAGGAGCTCTGTGTGATGCCACTAAAACACACTAGAAGTCCTGTGGGTGCTTCTGAGAAGAAAATATAGGAGCTCTGTGTGATGCCACTAACACACAAGAAGTCCTATGGGTGCTTCTGGGAAGAAAATATGGGAGCTCTGTGTGATGCCACTAACACACTAGAAGTACTATGGGTGCTTCTGGGAAGAAAATATATGGGAGCTCTGTGTGATGCCACTAACACACTAGAAGTCATATGGGTGCTTCTGAGAAGAAAATATAGGAGCTCTGTGTGATCCACTAACACACTAGAAGTCCTATGGGTGCTTATGGGAAGAAAATATATGGGAGCTCTGTGTGATGCCACTAACACACTAGAAGTCCTATGGGTGGTTCTGGGAAGAAAATATATGAGCTCTGTGTGATGCCACTAACACACTAAAGTCACTATGTGGTTGCTTCTGGGAAAGAAAATATGGGAGCTCTGTGTGATGCCACTAAACACTAGAGAAGTCCTATGGGTGCTTCTGGAAGAAAATATGGGAGCTCTGTGTGATGCCACTAACACACTAGAAGTCCTAATGGTGTGCTTGGGAAGAAAATATGGGAGCTCTGTGTGATGCCACTAACACACTAGAAGTCCTATGGGTGCTTCTGGGAAGAAAATTATGAGGAGCTCTGTGTGTATGCCACTAACACACAATAGAAGTCCTATGGGTGCTTCTGGGAAGAAAAATATGGGAGCTCTGTGTGATGCCACTAACACACTAGAAGTCCTATGGGTGCTTCTGGGAAGAAAATATGGGAGCTCTGTGTGATGCCACTAAACACACCTTAGAAGTCCTATGGGTGCTTCTGGATCAAGAAAATATAGGAGCTCTGTGTGATGCCACTTAACACACTAGAAGTCCTATGGGTGCTTCTTGGGAAGAAAATATGGGAGCTCTGTGTGATGCCAACTAACACACTAGAAGTCCTATGGGTGCTTCTGTGCGAAGAAAATATGGGAGCTCTGTGTGATGCCACTAACACAACTAGAAGTCCTATGGGTGCTCTGGGAAGAAAATATGGGAGCTCTGTGTGATGCCACTAACACACTAGAAGTCCTATGGGTGCTTATGGGAAGAAAATATGGGAGCTTTGTGTGATGCCACTAACACACTAGAAGTCCTATGGGTGCTTCTGAGAAGAAAATATAGGAGCTCTTGTGTGATGCCACTAACACACTAGAAGTCTCTATGGGTGCTTCTGGGAAGAAATATAGGAGCTCTGTGTGATGCACTAACACACTAGAAGTCCTATGGGTGCTTCTGGGAAGAATATATGGGAGCTCAGTGTGATGCCACTAACCACACTAGAAGTCCTATGGGTGCTTCTGGGAAGAAAATATATGGGCGCTCTGTGTGATGCCACTAACACACAATATAAGTCCTATGGGTGCTTCTTGGAAGAAAATAAAGGAGCTCTGTGTGATGCCACTAACACACTAGAAGTCCTATGGTAGCTCGCTGGGAAGAAAATATGGAGCTCTGTGTGTGATGCCACTAACACACAATTGAAGTCCTATGGGTGCTTCTGGGAAGAAAATATGGGAGCTCTGTTTGATGCCACTAACCATCACTAGAAGTCCTATGGGTGCTGCTAACAGGGAAACAGAAATATGCGGAGCTCTGTGTGACCTGTGGCACTAACACATCTGGAAGTCCTGATGAGTGCTTCTGGGAAAAAAAAATTATAGGAGCTCTGTGTGCATGCCACTAACAACCAATTGAAGGTCCTTCATGGGTGTCTTCTGGGAAGATATTTATAGGAGACCTCTGTTTGACGCTCACTATCTCACATCTAGAAGTCACTATGGGTGCTTCTGGGAAAGAAATATGGGAGCTCGTAGTGTGATGCCACTAACACACAAAATCTTATGGGTGCTTCTTCTGGGAAGAAAATATGGGAGCTCTGTGTGATGCCCTAACACACTAAGAAGTCCTATTGTTGTTTTCTCTGGTAAGAAAATATAGGACTCTGTGTGCTGCCACTAACACACAATTGAAGTCCAATGGGTGCTTCTGGGACTGAACATATGGGAGCTCTGTGTGATGGCCTCTAACACCCGAGAATCCTATGG